>CANXYC010861461.1:0-20138 GCA_948193065.1 Aleurites moluccanus | reverse complement strand
ATAATAGAATAAAGGCTATTAATTGTGATGAGGGTCATGATGGTGTCGAGCATTCAATTGTTGAGGATTTGTTACGTATGCTTGATCAAACAAATGAGCTTGTCAAGATTTTTAGGATAGCTCGAGATCGCCTCTCTAATAGCCCTATTACTCCCCTTAAGTTGAAACTGATCGGTAAACGACCACATGATAGCCATCAATATGATGAACCAACTTCCTCTAATATTGGTGGGTTAATTGTCGGGGATATAGGCCAAGGTCATTCTAAGAGAGATATTATTATTGAAGATCATTCAACATCACTTAAAAGGGTGTCTAAATTACATCCAAAGTTCATGTCCTTACAATATCCACTTTTGTTTCCTTATGGTGAAGATGGATATTGGCCAGATATGCCATGGAATGCTTTTTATACTGGTCGAGATCTAAAACGTCAAAGAATTTCTATGCGAGCCTTTTTTGCTTACCAAATCCAACACCGCCATGGGCATGATAGCACATTGCTTAAAGGTGGTCAATTATTTCAACAATATTTAGTTGATGCTTATGCTTGCTTAGAAGAAGATCGGCTTGATTTTATCAGAGCAAAAAATAATGACTTAAGGAGTGATACTTACAAAAATATCCATGAGGTTGTTGCAAGAGGTGAAACTGAAGCATCTGATATTGGATGCTTCATCCCCTCCTCTTATATTGGTGGTACTCTGTACATGATTGCAAACTACCAGGATGCCATGGCTATATGTTGAGCCTTTGGATGCCCAGACCTTTTTATTACTTTTACATGTAACACAAAATGGCCTGAGATTTTGCGTGAACTCCAAGAAAATGGTTCATGTAAGCCTAAAGATAAGCCACATATTGTTTCACGTCTTTTCAAAATGAAATTAGATGATATGATTTCTTTTATAAAATCAGGACAACCATTTGGCCGACCAATAGCACGTAAGTTATCTTAGATCATTTTTATCCTTGATAATCTTCATTCTTATTTGTAGGCGCATCAACTGACTCTTTTTCTCATAATTCTTGGTTGCCATAAAAAATACAGATGTAGGCACCATTGCATTTCAAAAACGTGGCCTCCCACATTCACACATCTTAGTTTGGCTTGAGGAAGGATGCAAGTGTCGCTCTGCCAAAGACATAGACTCAATAATCTCTGCTGAAATTCCTGATAAAGATCTTGATCCAATTGGTTATGAGATTGTTGGCCAATTTATGATGCATGGGCCATGTGGCAATGCCAATCCTAATTGTGCATGCATGAAAAACAATAAATGTTCAAAATTTTTTCCCAAAAAATTCAAATCTGAGACTGTCCTTGACACAAATGGCTCCACAACTTATCGTCGGCGTTATGACCCTAAAAATACCATTCTTAAGAATGGTATTAAGCTTGATAACTCTTTTGTCGTACCATACAATTGTGAACTACTTTTACGTTATCAAGCACACATCAATATTCTTTCATGTTGCTAATCAATGCTCATCAAATATCTTTTCAAATACTTAAACAAGGGCACCGATCGAGCAAGAATTTCAATTGGGGACCAACAAACTGATGAAATTAAGGCTTTCCTTAATTGTCGATATCTTTGTCCATTTGAGGCATCTTGGCGCCTTTTTCAATTCCCTATTCAATTTCGACAACTAGCTATTGAGAGGTTGTAACTCCATTTACCAAATAAACAAAATGTTTTTTTTTTCCGCTCAGATGTAAGCCTATCGTCAGTTGCTTCAAGGACTGATGTTGAGCATACTATGTTAACAGAATGGTTCGAATTGAATCAACAAGATGTCAATGCCCGACACCTTACTTATGCCCAAATATCTTCTTATTATGTTTGGGATTTAAATGGCCAACAATGGGTTCCAAGAAACAAAGGCTAATCCATTGGTGGTGTTGCCTATGTTCATCCAACTGCAGGTGAATTTTCTTCAAACCTCATTTTTTCTTTAAATTAAGAATTTATGATAGTTAGAATAGTTATTTATGAGTATATATGACATATTATGAGCATTTAAGGCTATTAATTGTAATTAATATTAGAGATATCAGAATTTATGAACTTTCATGAATAGTGACATGAACAGTAAATTCGTTTTTAATTTTCATATTTTTCTTTAAGAGATGAATTAAATTGATGTTAGAAATCAATAATAGAAACTAAAAGATGGTTAAAATTATAAGGAACCTTATTATGCCTTATTAATTAAGGAAACCCTAATTGTGAATATTTGGGGAAACTTTTATAGGAGAAGAGAACTCAAGAAATTTGAGGAAATTATTGAATGAACAAGTTATTGAGGGAAATACAAGGATAAATTTGTGTACAGGTAAGTATAAATATTGCATATGCATATTGATTCTTTAAAATTGAATGTTCAACCTATCCTAATATTTATTATTTGATTCTCATATTTCGAAATAATGTATTGTACATCTACTAAATAAAATTCCTACAATGTTCTCAAACAAATGATAATTTGTTTCATGTAATTACATTATATGTTGTAAACGACTTGGTCATTTTTCTTCGGACCAAGCTCATATGACACATATTTGTTAACTTGAATGAATTCATGTTTATATGTTAATGGTCTTATGACCAATATGATTCTTGTTAAATTCAAGCTATATGACCCATGATATATTTATGAATAGAACGCTCTTTCCAATGAGAGTAACTTCATTGGTCTATTGTGCACTTTGGGAACCTAACTGATAGGGTTTTTATCAGTGTTCCACCTAGAGGGAACCATGAGCTCTAGGCATATGTCTGGATAAGCATATGTTTGCGATAAGGTAGCAAGGCTACTGATGCGCTTTATTGTGATAAGGTAGCAAACCTACTGATGTACTCTGCAGTTCTATCATATGTTTTGACAGTGCTATTCGATTGTGAGCACTTATGTTCTTGTAAGCATAACCTTTGATATTTCCATATCTATGTTCCCTTGGCTTGACCTTTGCATTGCATGTTTATATCTTACTGAGTTGAAGGCTCACTCATTTTCTGTGGATTTCAGGTGATAATGTAACTCGAGAGGGAGCTAATACAGAAGACAGAGCTTCTTGATCCCTTCCTCCAAAAAGACTCTATGTAATTCTTTTGATATATATATATATATATATGTTTATTGTTTTGTATGTATGAGAAGTATACTCTAGAGCTCCGTAGTTAGATGTTAAGGATGATATTATTTTGATGTAATTAGTGATGTGGGAAGTATCTTTTGATCAGTAAGGAACAAAAGGAAATTCTATGATGATGAATATATATGTATGAACGGTGATTGCATAAATCTTATAAATGAATATTTTAATAATAACCATATATGATGTGGATATATATTGTGTATGAGATCCAGGATATGAGTATTCTACAGGTTTATGGTGGTCTTAATCCTACCATTGCCCTATGACTGTTGCACCACTGGAGTTGGGGTGTGACATTATATAATAGCTAACAAATTATGTTATACCAATTATTATCAGTTTTTGTATATTTTACTTGCAAACTATTATTATTTTTTTTATCACTATTAATTTATTTATCATAATTTATATATAATTTTTCACCATTTAAATATTTACCCGCAGCATCGCTGGTAAGTTCACTAGTTATATCTAGAAGAGCAAAGGGGTAAATAAACCCTTGTGCTTCACCAACTTTCTCAATTAGATCTTTTTATTTAAATGTGGTGCAATTACTCAATAAGGCCCTTTAATGGATGAAGAGTTAACTCTCCGTCAAGTACTTGGCCATTTTCTTTTGCCACACTCCTTAGTATATAATGCTATTTGGTGAAAAGTCAATTAAAGATTGCTGAAACAGATTTTGCTGAAATATCACCATTAAAGCTTTACTTAAACCCATTACTACTGAAACAAATGTTGGTGAAAAGCACCAAAAAATTTAAGTGGGGATTTCAAATTAAGATAATAACATTAGGGTTTATTGAATTGGGAAAATGGGACAAAAGGGTTTTATTTGGGGATTTGAGAGTTTAATTATTAAATTAGGGTTGCATTTTGGGAAATGTTAAATGGTGTTGGATATTGAGTAAGGATTAAGAAAATCATGCAGGTAAGAAATACTGCAAAAATAACCATCTACCTAAGAAGGTTGACAAATAGTTCTTTCATCAATAACTAAAAGTCTATTATAGTTATTAAGAACAGTAGTTGGGTGCTTTAAAAAGGAGAGGGAGCGAGAAACTAATCATGTAATTTTATAATAATACAAAGTTACTGCTCCTGCCACAAAAATCCAATAACAATAGTTGCTGATGAGTGAGTTGTGGGGAATTTATTTAGGATTAGCATATGCTTGAATTAAGAGCACAAGGAAAGTCACATGGAATATGTTAATGAAGCATTAGTCACTTTTATTAACAGCCCATAGAGAGGGGTGAATGGAGCAAGCTCATTGGTTCGTTGTATTTATAATTTTATAAACAAAAGTTAAAAATTCATCTCGTCCATATCTATAGAGAAGTTAACTGCTGTCCTGATTGACTGTTTCATCTTAATTTAAGACTTATCGTTAATATACAATACTTTAAAGGGGATTACTAGTATCCTTTTGCATGATATTTGTGGTATTTCTTATCTTAAAATATGTCTAGTGTAGGTATTTTGCCATTCCATTTTACCAAAAAATATATATGTGTGTATTTTCAAGACAAAGGAATCATTATTACCATATCATACTGGAAAGCATAACAAACTTGACCATATAATAACAGATTTAAGAAACCAAAACTCCCTACCTGTGGTCCGTACTCCATATCAGCTTTAGTACCAAATAGTGTGGCAGCAAACAAGGTTCATAAATTTTTCACCAATAAAAACTTCTCACCGGATTGCTTCTGTATATACAGAGAAGTGTAGCAAAAGGAAATGGCCAAGTGCTTAACAGAGAGTTAACTCTCCATCCATTAAAGGGCTTAATTGAGTCGATTTATAAAACAAAAACTTCTAATTGTATCATATTTAAGTAAAGGAGTTTAATTGAAAAAGTTAATAAAATACAAAGGTTCATTTGCACCTTCCCCTACCTAGAATTGCCATTAAATATTAATCTCCAACTTGCAATTGAGGCTGAACTTTATAGCAGCAGGTCGAAAATTTTGAGTTGAGGGACAATTTTGTAACTTGCAATAGTTGATGCGGCTAGCGCTGGATCACCACAACCACACAAATGGCTTTGACCCCCAAAAGCATAGCTGTATCTACCAGATTTCTTGATTTTGATTCCCAAAATCCAAACTCTTATCTTCACACTAACCCTTTTGGATTCTCCAGCAATCACTCCCCATTTCTGATATCCTCCAGAGAGTCTTGCTTACATTATACAGTGGTCTTTTGTTTTTCTTATATTTTCACATATTTGCTTTCCTCTCTCGTTTTTCTCTCTCTGTATTGCCTTTTATTTTCTTAACTTTGTTTTTTGCCTCAATATTTCCAGATTTTTTCCTTCAAGAATCTTTTCTGTTTGGCTTGGACTCTCCTCAAATATTTTATCTGCATTGGATACAATTTTCTGTTTCTGAAAGTGTGTTTCTCGTGGTTCTTGAAAGATTTGTCTACCATTTTATTATCAAGACCATGGTTTGAATCTCTCCCACAGAAAAAAAGAAAAAAATACTCCTGTAGCAGGTGAGAAAACGAAATGGGTATCTGGTAAAATTAACAAAAATTGTGAAACAGGAATTCAGTTAAAGCTCTGTTTAAGGAAGATGAAGATTCAGTGTGATGTGTGTGAGAGAGCTCCAGCCACAGTTATTTGTTGTGCAGATGAGGCAGCTCTTTGTGCAAAATGTGACATAGAAGTGCATGCAGCAAACAAGCTTGCAAGCAAGCATCAGAGACTTCTTCTTCAGTGCCTCTCCAACAAGTTGCCTCTTTGTGACATATGCCAAGTGAGTTGATTTCTAAATATTCTTTTGTACAATTTTTGTTTTTCAAATTTCTGTAACTTGTATCGTTTTTCTTTGTTTTATAATGTGATTTTCTGGTTCGATGACCATGTCTTTTATTGATTTGGTGTTAAAATAGCAAAAATTGTTACTTATGCTATATGCCCTTTGATTTCCAAGAAGACTTGCAAGCAACGTGTAATGGAAACTGGAAAGAAAATCCTATTATAAGGGTGTTTGCCTTGCTAGTATAAAACATTATTGCAAATTAGGGCAAAACATTAGCTTCCCACTCTCAAAGAAAAAGAAAACACTAATCATAGGCAGGGTTGTTATCTTTTTCACTTGAATGGTATGCATAGATTGAAATTCTTATGTTTGTCTTGACATCAATTTTGAACATTAAGTTGGAATATTAGTTGTAGTTAAATTATATTATAAGCTCACATCATTAATTGTTAGTGGCATATGTTATATAAGGTGATAGAGGACCATGGATTGTGATTTTTTCATTTCTTCTTAGTGATGGGGTTTACCTCTATGGAAATAAAATAAATAAGGTTGATGTTAGGCAATGTCAATTAACAAATTATCTAAACCAGAGTTTTTTTTTTTGGTTATCACATGTGGGTATTATAGTGTTAGTTGTCTAACATCATCGAAACATCTTTCTGTTTGGAGAATGACAATTCAAAGATGATGTTTTCATACAATTATACTTCAATTTGCCATGTGTAGAGTTGAAACCCCCTTGTTCATCCGTTATAAGAAGGGTACTTCTAGTGCATCTGACCTAACATATGCACCTAATCACCATATCCGACTCACACCATGATGTGCCTTATGGCATCATATTATTCAACAAGGTTGCACTTATATGGTGGGGGTTTGAAATGAATGGATTTGGATGAGTTGGTCTATGTAGTTTTTTTATGTTGGATAGATTCATGATTCTAAATGTATACTTGTTCGGGTATGAATTCACCTCTTAAAAATTTGTAGTCTCAGGCTAAAATTTTAATCTTTTGACTTGAAGGTTTTTTCTTTTTAATTTGAAAGCAAGCTAAGAAGATTTTAGTAAATGCTATTGCGTGTATAGTATTGCTGTTAAACAGGATGGAACCACAAGGATTGAAGGGGCCACCCCCGCTACAAGCTGAAAAATTCCTCTTATGGTATAAGTGATCTAAGAGTTGGCCTCCCTCCCTCTCCCAAAAGCTCATATAAGAAACATGGATTCGCCTAAAAAAATGAATCACTTTCCTTTGATTTAAGTTAATAAGATTATTATAATCCATAGTCAAGCACAAAATAAAATAAAATAAAATAAAGTGAAGGTGAGCCCACAAAGTAATTTCTTAATTCAACGTCATTTAACCTTGTGAATCCAACCATAAAAGGCCAATTATAAAGCTAAAAAAATACCAGCTCAAAAAAGAAATAAGAAAACTAAAAAAATATTAGCTTTTCTCAATCACACTTGGTTCCCCGAGTGAAAACTTCTAGTTACCCCCCTGAAACTTTTAACCACATGAAGTTCTACAGTTAAAAAAAGATTCTATAGTCGTCCACCAAATAACTAGAATAAATGTTGTCATTTAACAAAGAAAAATCAGTTTAATTGTTAGGTGATTGATTCACTTTGGTAACAAGATAAAAGCTATTTTAACATTTGCAATTATATTTGTTTAGTGAGGTTTTTAATGATGTGTACCAGTAATGAAAGGTAAAGAGAGGAACACCAGAAGAAGAAGAAGAAGATACACGTGAGAAGAAATCTATGAACTTCATATCACTGATTGTTTTCTCTCTCTCTTATTGCACAGGAAAAGGCAGCTTTCATTTTCTGCGTCGAAGACAGAGCCCTCCTTTGCCAGGACTGTGATGAACCTATCCATTCAGCTGGTAGCCTCTCAGCAAATCACCAGCGGTTTCTGGCCACTGGCATCCGAGTTGCTTTAGGTTCGAGTTGCACCAAGGACACTAAGCAGAGTTGTTTGGAGCCACCCAATCACAGTGCACAACAAACTTCCATGAAATTGCCTGTACAACAACCATCAAATTTCAACTCTCCATGGGATGACTTGGTTGGATTCTCAGATTTTGAATCATCCCCTGATAAGGTAACAGTTGATATGTGGATTCCATACTACTGCTCAGCATTTATATCGTGACAAAGGTAGCAAATTTTATGCTTGTCACTAGTTTAATACATGGGAATTGGCACTTCATTTTCAACATTTTTTACTGCTTGTAGTGGTTAACAAGGTCAATCTTCCATCTGACATTTTGAATGCAAGTTATATTTCCTTTTGAAGGACAATATTGATGCCTAAACTGTTGATAGGCCATTATCTTTCAAATCTTCATGTCTCATTCACTAATATTCTGAGTTCCTCCTCTGCAGAAAGAGCAACTTGAATTTGGAGAGTTTCAGTGGTTAGCTGACATGGGAATTTTCGGTGAGCAACTTCCTCATGAGGCATTAACAGCAGCTGAAGTCCCTCAATTGACAGTTCCACCATCAGTCAATGTTACTTCATACAGAACTACGAAGTCAAACATGCCTAATAAGAAGCCAAGGATTGAAATAACAGATGAAGATGATGAATACTTTACTGTACCTGATCTTGGCTGAAGCAAGTCATGAAACTCAATGGCTTGGGTTGGGTTGGTGAAAATATATATACATACTTCCATAAGTACATGTAATTTATGTATGTTTGTATGAATTATACTACAAAGGCATTTTTAGAAGAAACATAAAGGTTAGTTTAGGGAATTTACTTTTTCTACATCTTATCTTATATTGGCACTCGTTATTGTGATAGTGGTGATTATGATACTGGATCAGTGTCTTTTAGTTCTTTATGTGTTAAAAGGCATGTCTTTTTTTTAGTGTGTTATTCTGATTTGACAATTGGCTTGATTTTGGTGTAACAAAGAAGAGATTGCATCAGGAATTTCTTAGTTTTGCTTGGAAGAAAATAGTATTTTGAAAAGTGGGGAAGTCTTTTGGAAAAATGAGCAAATCTTGCCTGTGCTTTACTCAATGCGTCAATTCTATAGGATATGGAGAAAAAGAAAAAGATATTGGTATTTTTTTTTATTAAAAAAAAAAAATCCAATCACTTGGGATTGAGAGTTGTTTATTTTTTTGTTTAAATCACCAAATTATTATTTTGTATGAAGTGGTTTGATTTGATTTAGTTTTTTAAATGATTTGGTTTAATTTGAATTTTTTAAAAAAAATTAGTGATTTGGTTTGGTTTGAAATTAAAATTTTTTTTTTTTGATATTTGATTTGGTTTGAGGATAATTAAAACCGTTTAAACTGTTAACAAATTATATGTGTACATTTTTACCTACCCTAATTTTCACTTTTCATATTATTTTTTTTTATTCTTTACAATAAATTTTTCTTTCATTATTTTTTTTTATTCTCTGTCATATATTAATCAACAACTTTTTAGGATTTGATTTTTATAGTCATCAGCATTCTTGATTCTTCCAAGTATTGATCATTGTTAATCATCACAGTAATCTTTTTTCTTTTTCTTTTTTTCTATTATCAATTCAAATTATACATAATTTTATTTTATTATACAACTAAATTGATTAAATCATTTTATAAACTGAATTAAACCATTTTATTAGAATTTGATTTAATTTGATTTTTATAAATAAATAGTTTGATTTGATTTGTAAATTATTGAACTGCCATTATCAAGTGGATTAGAAATATTTTTTAAAATTTATCAAATTAAACCAAATTTATCTCTAACATTGGATGTATTATAAAAAATTAAATCGTGCTTAACCCTAAATTTATCAAATTAAAACGTGCTTATCCCTAATTTTGGAGCAGGTAAGAATTTTCCTTAGAAAATAGCTCTAGGTTAGATTTTTTAAAATTTATCTGACATTATTAGTATATTTAGTAATGGCTGTTGTTTTTGAATTTTTCTTTTCAATTTAAAAAAAAAAAAAAAATCAAGGCTCTGGGCAAGACAAAAATACAGCTCCACCGCCTATATCTTTCTTCGCCGACATCTTCTTCACTGCCGCTTCTCCAGCATATGCCACAATGTCTAACAAGGGTGCCTCTCCACTACCCAATGAAAGTTGCATTACTTTGAGCAATGCAACTTGAAGAAATCAGCCAATTAATTCCTTTACAAACAACCAATTGAGGGCTTCTGGACTAAACCTGCATCAAATAAATATTGAACTTGGAATGGAGATTAATGAAATAAAGTGCCAAACAAAATGGGAGGGGAAAAAATAATTACAAAACTGGAATGATGGAAAACTTTTTTTTGTTTTGGTACTTTGAAATTTTATCATGGAATACTTTCAACAGTAATATAGCATTTGAATTATAAATCTTGAGATACACAGTAAGAACTAAGAAGCATCACAAAATCACATATCAAACAATAATCAAAACCCCAAAAATGACCAGATATATAACAATACAAGATGGTGACCCTGTATCCAATTTACAGTTCTTCAAAACTTCTTTTATCATGGAGAAAACCCATTATTGAACTGGAGCAACTACAAGTATCACTTAAATTCCATTTTGGAAGTATTAGATTACTTTAATCAATATATACATCATACATATATGTATAACAGAGATAAATTAGACACACAAATATTGTGCATATATACAAAAATAAATATAAATAAAAAGCAGAAGAAGTGACAGTGAGGAGGTGACCCGTGGTAATGACAGTGAACAGTGAACCACTGTCAACACTGCCACAGTTGCCATGATGCACCGCTGCTACCTATATATGCTACTGCAGCAGCTGTTGACAGCAATTTCATGCTCAAATAGTTTGTTGTTATCTAATATGCTTTCTACTTGGGAGTGCTTTTATTGCTCTTTTAAAACATCATCAAAGTCAAAACAGCTACTGAGACGAGAACAATAATAATGAATTTCTATCCAAACATTAGAGTGGTCATATGGTTGATAAAGATTACAAACAAGCATATCTCAACTTGGAACTATTAAGGGACAAGGACAGAGAGGTATAAAAATGAGTTGATTAGAGAAATAGTACGCTTACTTTCCATTAAGTCCCAATGACAAGCCATCAAGGACAACATACGTACCAAATGCCATGGAGGGAATGTACAAGTCTGGTGCATTTATATTATAAATTGGGGGTTTGTAGGAAAGCCTGCCTCCCACTGGTTAAGCTTTCCGCATCCAGTGCCCCTGATAGAAAGGAAAGGAAAAAAAGAACAAAAGGTCATTTCAACAAAGAAATCTTGTGACAACCAAAAGAAATCGTGGCAGTAAGGTTTACCTTGTGCAGGAATGCAAACAGAACAACCTTTAATTTATTTCTCACATATTGGTCGTTCACTTGGAAATAATATTGGTGATATGAGAAATACCTACTTACTTGTTCATTTAGAAAGAAAATGTGATTCGAACCCCAACGGACTTGTTTTGAGATCCAACATCTTTACGTATGGAAGTTAACTCCTTGAAAAGACAAATTATATTTGAAACAAGAAACCTCGAGTCAATAGCTGATAGAGAACTTTAGTATGATTGATCAACGTTATAAAGTGATTAGCATTTTAACAAGAACTGAAATTGATAGAATTCTTATAAAGTTTTATTTAATCAAAATTTAAAGTATTGAATACATGAGTTTAACTAAGTATTTATAGTGACTTAGTAAAATATTTTAGAAAAGCATATGGACTTATGTGAACTCTAGTAATAGAAATTAAGTCAAGTTGATTTTAGGAAGTATTAAGAGTACATTCAAGGGAAATTTTTCTTTAAGAAACCTTAAGAATGGTAACGAGTACCATTAATCGGTAATAGATTTTTAAAGTATTTCTAAAGATTCTTTGCTAAAACCGATTGGAGATACTTTAATTGAGGTTCTCAAGTAACCTAAAAAAAATAATGTGTAACCAATATGTAGTTAAATAGGTGAATGTATAGAGGAGATGAGACAGATGTTTAGAAAAATCCTAATTTAGAGCATCTTTCGATATTCGATTTTTAATTTATTTTCGAGAGTTTCTTTGCTCAAATTTCTTCTACATACTTTAAATTAGATGAAATATTGATCAATTAAAAATAAATTGGAATGCATATGACATTAGTAGTATGATTGAATAAAAAGATGAAAAAGGTTCAAAGTTAATGTAAGAATTAAATGATGACAAAATTATAAATATGTAAGGAAGACAAGGGTAAAATGAGAAAGGCATAAAAGTGGTTGGACCCACCATCTCTAATTTTTTCTTTTACCTAACAAAGTACTAGAAAATTCTTAAAAAACCTTCAAAGTGGTCGAATGGCCTAGGCTTCCATTTCTCAAATTTCTTTCATCTATTCTTCCAAAATTCTCTTCTCCCTTAATTGAAATCTTCAAGCTATGGATTAAGAATTGTTTAGCTAGACAAAGTAAACTATTAAAGAGTTGTATAAGGAGTTAAATCAAGACTTAATGGAGGAAATTAATGAAGAATTCAAGAAGTGGTAGTTATGAAGAAGTGAAACTTTGATTAAGGTAAATTCCAAAACTTAAGCTTTTAATTCATTTTAATGAGTTATATGATTGGAATAGCTAAGGAATT
This sequence comes from Aleurites moluccanus, assembly GCA_948193065.1. Classification (NCBI taxonomy): domain Eukaryota; kingdom Viridiplantae; phylum Streptophyta; class Magnoliopsida; order Malpighiales; family Euphorbiaceae; genus Aleurites; species Aleurites moluccanus. The sequence continues at coordinate 7,589 of CANXYC010861461.1, read as the reverse complement.
AAAGTACTTGAGTTGAATATATGATGATATATGGATGTAGGGTTACAAGGAAAATAAATTAGATAAGTTATAATTTTTGAAGACTATGTGTTAAGAACTAATCAATTTAAACAAGATTGTTATAAGAGTTTTAGAAATTTTGAAATTTGTATTAGAACAGAAAGTTATAACTCAATTTAAATAATCTTAGAGAAATATTTTGTAAGAGTGTAAAATATAAAAATTGTAGATATATGTCTCAATTATATGCTTCTAAGATGGTTTTGCAAAATTTGATGTGTGTAAGGAGATATTAATCCCTAAGTGGGACTGGTTCAGATTGTAACTCATGCTGAAAATCCAGATTTGATGATTTAATTTGAGAGTCTCAATTAGACAAAGTTTAAATCATGAAAAATATTCATTTATATGTTAAATAGATAATAGTAAATCATTTTTTAAATTGGGTATGGATGTTTTGAGTTATGGTCATTATAACAAGGTCTGCCCTGATGGATATTACTGAGTTGTAGGGTCAAATTTAGAAATTCACCAAAAATTATGTAATATTTAAAATGATCTGAATTTTAGATATATTAAAGTTTCATATGTCTAGTTTAAGTGAGAAAAAGAACTAGAGTAATTGGACATTATTAACTCAAGATATAAATAAGAGAAATAGGGCTGCCAAATTTTATTTATTAACTAAACTTTTAGGCTTAAACATTAACTTTAACATTTAAAGGGAATTAATTCAATTAAAGGTTAAGGTTATTATAATTTCTATGTATAACAAGTATAAATTATGTTAATTTGATATGTAGTGCAAAAAGGAAATAGAAGGGATGATGGTGATAATGGAAGACAAGGAAGCTTACTTTGAGAATTAAGGCCAAAATTGTGAAATTGGTTAACCAATAATTAAGGTAAGTCATAAATATGTTATTATGCATGTTTATAGTCCTTACATTATTGAATTCAATTACTTGTTGTCACCAATGGGACTAAACCATGATGAAACCATCTAATACCACATGTTCATTATTGATTAATGATTATTACTTGATAATTCCTACATTAATACCATACTTTTTCATAATGTGTATTGCACTTTTATTTGCTAAATACATGATGACATGACAAAACTACTTAACCAACAGGGTAGTGGTTAAGTACCATCGATATTGTGCATAATGACCCACTGGATAGAGTATAGTGTCCTAGCCTAGTTAAGAAGGGTCATAATACTCCTAACCATAAGGTCTTATCAGTCTTATGTATTTCACGAGTTATTTCACGAGGCCCTATATCTATTATACTTATGTTTATTCGACTTACTGAGTCATTGATATATGTGATCCAAATTGATATTATTTGCTTTATTGTTGATTATCCTATCTATTCATTGATCTTTGATATCTTGAATTTTACATGACAATAACATTTTAGCTAGCCTTATGTATAATAATATGTTTATGACTCATTGAATAAATTTACTCATTAATATTTTTCAGGTTTGGAGTAAATTAGAGATAACGATTCTAAAGATCTCATCCTTCCTCTCAATTGGAACCAACGGTATCAAGTAATATAATTTTGTCTTTTATATATTTTGGGCTCTTAGAATGCTCTATGGGTTTGAGATGTAGATATGTATTGTAAATAATTGTATAGGGAATTATGACTGTAGAATGGTAGAAAATTTGTAACATAAAATATATATGTGATGTTTAATTTCATATTATAAGAAGCATAATTATTACTATCATAAATGGATATTAATTCAATTGGTTAATGTGATTCAGAATTGTAAATGAAATATTGTAGTGAGGCTACAAGGGAGGAATAAAAGTGTATTTTCTATACAGGTTGAAGATTTTGAAAAATTATTAAAAATATTGAATTTGGCACTATTCATTGTGGAAATTACATTGAAATTATAGGAAAAACTATGTTGAAATTTATATTTGATAATAAATGATTTAATTAGTTAATAGATGGTTATGGGTTCTACGGGTGTTGGTGACTTATGTTGTTGCCACGCCCTAGGACTGTCATGTTCCAAATTTTGAGATGTGATAAAGATGGTATCAGAGCAAATGTTAAATAATTAGTAATGAATTATGTCTATGAGTATATGTTCCTAGGGTATAAAAGGATATAGGTATACCATGGAGTATAGGAATTCCTATCACATCAATTATAATTATTCATTATATGTTTTCTTATATGCATAATCACATTATGTGTCTAGACACTAATATTTTTTTCTTATAATTGAGTAGGTTACTTTGTAATAAAACGAAATAGGTTAAGCTTATGTGTAGAAATAGCTTAAAAGAACTAGAATAATTAATTATATTGATGGATTGCCATGTTTTGATGGTTAATTATATGTTTGAATTATATTGATGGATAATTGAATTTTTGTATTGTATAATGGTAACATAATTTTATACATTTATAATAGAAGAAGATAAATGGTATTGATATTATAGGTAATTACTAGTAAAGGTAAAGGATTAATGGAATAGTAAATGAAAAATTAACAGTGAATTATGGTCTATTGTGATTGTGGTTAAGAAAAATATAGATAATGATTATTGATTTTACACTGTATGATGAATGGTATGGTTAAATTTGATGCTAAGATGGATAATAAGAAATGGAAAATGTAAAACGTAAAATGTTGATGTAGAATGAGATACATAACAGATATGATTTTCAGTGAGTGACATAAGCGTAAACTTGGGATTAATTAAATGCTTGATGATTGATATTGATAATGGCAAGATAATATATATAATTTGAAGTCTATAAAGATCAAAAAGTGTTTGATTGGAGAACATGAGAAGTAGTATAATAAGATGGATAGTTAATAGTAAAAATGTAAAATGAATCAATTGAAAAATTAGATAAGATCACATAATTGTTATATTGAGAAAAATAGAGTTTTTGATTAAAATGAGATAAGTTGTAGTTATATAGAAAATATGATTACGGAATTAATTTCTTGAAGTTATTAAACATTAAGAATGAATTGGTTATAAAGGGACTTTTATATAATTAAAAGGACTTTTAGATAATTAAAAGAGATGGAATAAGTTATATTGGTATAAAAGGTGCATATGTGTACTTATTAAGTAATTAATGAATTATTGTCATTTGATTGGAGACGTAAAATATATGAGAAATGTGTAGAGGTATAGTTAATTAAATCATGATGCTATAAATTATTAGGAGAATGGAATGATTGATCATAATAAACTTTGCTAGTTGATGAATCTTTGTTAATGATTCTTATAGATAGTACTTTAGTTCTCAAAAGAATATATGATTAAACATGATGATTGATTGGATTAGTTAAATTGATTGATGGTTTATTAGGAATTAATTATTCCTTAATATGTGGTAAATTATTTTTGAGAGTAATGAGATTATTTCATAGGAATGGATGACATGTATATATTACGAATAGTAAATTTTTGAGCTAATAATTATTTTAGGTTGATATTAAATATTAAGTTGATAAGAAATACATTACGGAAATAGCAATAAAGGTAAAAATGACGAGTGATTAATTTTAGTATTATTGGACTTGGAAAATGAAAATTTAAGTTAGAATTGAGTAAGGATATGTTGAAGTCATAAATGAATAGACAATGTAGCTAGTGATATAGTATAAGCTCCATAATTAAATCAAGTAAATAGATGTGCTAAAATAGATAATAATGATATAGGACTTAAAATTATGAATGTTGAGATATGGTTTTATGGAATTGAAGGAAATTATTAATTGATGTGATACATGAACGGTTATAGTAAAACTTAAGATAAGTCAATTTAAGATAATAGAAATTTTGTTTTTGCTAGTGACTAATGTGTATATGAAAAGAAGATATGGTTGAGGTTGCAATCAATTGGATAGTAATTTCTGAGAGAAACGAATTGTAGCTTATAGTGACTGAAAAGAAATAGGCCTTTGATAATGTAGTAGTAATTAGTGACAAGATAACGAATGGAGATAAATGGTTAGTGTAGTGATGTTAATAATAGATATGCATAATAGATTAGAAATTATTTGGAAGTTAATTACAGTATATGAATTGATAAGCGAGGTAGAGTATAAAAAAATTCAAGGATGAATTTTATTGAAATTGATAGTGTAATATCCTAGAAGATCATATGGACTTATGTGAACCCTAGCAATGAAAATTAAGTCAAGTTGATTTTAGGAAATATTAAGAGTACATTCAAGGGAAATTTTTCATTAAAAAACCTTAAGAATGGTAATAAGTACCATTAATTGGTAATGGATTTTTAAAGTATTCCTAAGAGATTTTTTGCTAAAATTGATTGGAGATATTTTAATTGAGGTTCTTAAGTAATCTAAGAAAAATAATTTAGAACCAATATAGAGTTAAATAGGTGAATGTATATAGAAAATGATACAAATATTTAGAAAAATCCTAATTTAGAGTACCTTTCGATATTTGATTTTTAATTTATTTTTGAGAGTTTATTTGCTCAAATATCTTCCACATACCTTAAATTAGATGAAATACTAATCAATTAAAAATAAATTAGAATAAATATAACATTAGTAGTGTGATTGAATAAAAGGATAAAAAATGTTCAAAGTTAGTATAGGAATTAAAGCATGGCAAATTTGTAAATATGTAAGGAAGGCAAGGGTAAAATGGGAAAGGCATAAAAGTAGTGGGATCCACTATCTCCATGGGTTAGAGGTATAGATGTATTCTGTAAATAATTATATAGAGAATTATGACTATGTAGAATGATAGAAAATTTGTAATATAAAATATGTATGTGATATTTAATTTCATATTAAAAAAAGCATAATTATTACTATCATAAATGGATATTGATTCAATTGGTTACTGTGATTGAGAATATTGAATGAAATATTGTAGTGAGGTTATAAGGGATGATTAAAAGTGTATTTTCTATGCAGGTTAAGAATTTTGAAAAATTATTAAAAATATTAAACTTGATACTATTCATTATAGGAATTACAATGAAATTAATGGGGAAACTTTGCTAAAATTTATATTTTGTGATAAATAATTCAATTAGTTAATAAATGGTTATGAGTTTTATGGGTGTTGGTGGCTTAGGTTGTTCCCATACCCTAAGACCGTCATATTTCAAATTTTGAGACGTGGTACTTAGTTATATGGAAAATCCTAATATATGCTTCTTAGATAAGGATATACTTATAAATAAAATAAAAATAAATACTTAAATTCGTTTTGAGCTATAAACTAACACAAAATAGGCCCAAAACTCACTAAACAAATAATTAAAGGATGTCCAAACAAAACATGGATTTAAGTATAACAAAAATAACCTCAAAACATAATAGATTGATTCGATTTGCTTGATCTTGGGCTTGAATTAGGTTAATTAGGTCCTTTAAACTCTCTTGGATATAATTTGGCCCGTGGATGAAGCTCTTAATCCATATCTTCTTAATTAACCCATTAAAAGTTTCTTTCATCCTTTTTGCTTTAGCTCTTGTAATTGATCCAATAAGCATGTGTAATAGATTGATTGTGCTCTTATTTATGTCTTCTTGATGATTTAGAACACCTTAGAAATCTATTTCATTCATATTACTTGAACCTCTTCACGATATTCTTGTAGGCTTATTATGATTATATCATTCTCCCTCTCTTCAAAAAGATTTATCCTTAAATCAACACATTATAAGGTGGTATTCTATTAGACACTTCTTGGGAAATATATCTTCATAATTCTACAAAAAAAAAAAAAAAAGATAACTACACTAGGCAAACAATTATTAAGTTTGTTAGTAGCCAAATTAGCCTCTTTATATAAAAATACAAGTTGTTTAGAGTAATATGCACTCTTAGCATCACTTTCTTTCGCATCAAAAATCATATTTTTCTTTATTTTGCTTTCACTTTCATATTTTTCTTCTATGTTCACCTTAAGTTTCAAATATGCCCCTCTATCTTTTTCACATCAAAAATCATATTCCTTTTTCTCTTTTGCCACTTTTTTCTCACTTTCAAAGCCACTCTTTTCTTTTCCCTCACATTCAGCCTCTCTCTTTTTACTCATCTCATCACTCTCTTTTTTTATATATATTCTCTTTCTTTATTTTCAATATCTTTTCTCTCAATTTCTCTCTCTTTCTTTTTAGTACTCTCAATTTCCCTCTCTTTTCTCAACTCATACTTTCTTTTTATTTTCATTTGATCATCATAGATTTACCTAGGGGTTAATGGTATAAGAGTAATTGGTTTATTATTATTTATTACAAAGAAATATCTAATCTTGTAATTATTATGCTTTGCTTGCCTAACATATTTCCATGGTTTTTCCAACATAATATGTCCAACATGCATAGGTACAATATCACATAAAACTGCATCTTTATATATTCCAATAGAGAATGAAACTAACCCTTGCTTATTCACCATGACCTCCTCACTTTCATTTGACCATCTTAACTTGTATGGCCTTGGATGCTTTTTAGTTGGTAAATTAAATTTCTCAACTAAACCAGTGCTAACAACATCAATATAACTACCATTATCATTGATCATGTGACACACCTTATCTTTGATCTGGCATGTAGTTTGAAATTTTTTGTCACATTGTACTTCTTCATCTTCCAATGCTTGTGCACTCAATGTATGTTTAATGACCACCAATTCTCCTTCACTACCTTTGCAACATCCAACATTTCTCCTAAACATTTTTTGTGTATATTTTGAGTATAAATTTATTTTTATTGGCTTAATTAATTAATTTAGAAATAAGTATAAATATTTACTTATTAATTACTTATGATAATGATAGAAAATGAATATGGAAATTTTGCGAGAGAAAATGCTAAGTGTTAAAGAATTGAGAATTTGAGTTTATTAATTACTTATGATAATGATAGAAAATGAATATGGAAATTTTGCGAGAGAAAATGCTAAGTGTTAAAGAATTGAGAATTTGAGTTTTCAGCGAAATTCTATGAAAACTGGGTTAAGGGTTTCCAGCCGGCATTGGCGAGCTGGCCTTGCAAAGAAGCAATGCCGAGCTGGCTTTATGAAGAGGCAATGCCGAGATGGCATTGCGAAGAGGTCTTGCCGAGTTGGCCGCGCGAAGAAGAAGTGCGAGGTGAGATAGCAAAGAGGAATATGCGAAGAGGCATGTGCGGGCCGGCAATGCAAAGAGGCATGTGCGAGCCGGCATATGTGAACTGGCTAAAGCGAGCCAGCAAGGCGAAGAAACATTGCCGAGCTGAGATTGGCGAGCTGGGTCTGGTGAACCGGCAATTGGCGAGCTGGACCAGCAAATTGAATTTTGGCGAGGCGGGATGAGTAAGTGCACAGTAAGCGGGATTTGCAAATAGGCAGTAGCCTATTTAAGAGAGGCAGTAGCTGATACTTAAAACATTAAGTCATTTTTCTTTCTTTCTATCATCACTGAATTTGTTCCTTCTTCTTCCAAAGCCCGATCACTGTTCAACGTCTTCCTCACCGATTCTCACATTTTCTCCACTGAATTTTTCTGGATAAAATTTAGAGAATCATATATATACTATCTGGGTTCATCCTCTTTCA
>CANXYC010861441.1:0-12630 GCA_948193065.1 Aleurites moluccanus | reverse complement strand
TTCAAAATGATTACAATGGAGGCTTCTTGGAGGAATAAATCAAGAAGCTTGATCTTCTCTACTAGCTCCCTCACGAGCTACACTATCACCTGAAATCCACAGAAGAGGAGTGAGCTTTCAACTCAGTAAGATATGAACATGCAATATGAAGGAAATATATATACATATATATCAATCCAAAGGAAAGGTCAATTTCAAGAACATGGGTAAGAAATCATCATATGGTTAGGCATACAAGAACAGAAATGCTCACAATCGAACAACACTGTCAAATCACATGATAGAATTGCAGAGTGCATCAGTAGCCATGCTACCTATCACAACAGAGCGCATCGGTAGTCCTTGCTACCTTATCGCAAACGCATGCTTAGCCAGGCATACGCCTAGAGTTCATGGTCCCCTCTAGGTGGAACACTGATAAAAACTCTATCAGCTAGGTTCCCAAAGTGCACAATGGACCAATGAATTTACTCTCATTGGGAAGAGCGTTCTATCCATAGGATCATATGGTTACAATCTCATAAGAAACATATTGGTCACAAGACCATCAACATATAGCATAAATTTCAGTCAGGTTTAACTAATAGGAATCATATGAACTTGGTCCAAGAAGATTGACCAAGTCATTTACATTATATATATATATATATATATATATATACATGGTAATCATATGAAACAAATAGTAAATTTTAGTTTTAGGGTATCTTAGAACCTTCACTTAATAGTCCGATAATACAATGTCAAATATATGAGAATCATATGGGTGGACATTAAGAATGCTTGGACATATCATTTCAAAGAAGTAATAAGCAAATGCAATGTTCATACTTACCTCTACACAAATTTATTCTTGAATTTCCTTGGTTCTCTTCTCCTATGAAATTTTTCCAAATATACAAAATTATGGTTTTCCTTAATCAATAATACTCAATATGATTTCTTAAAATTTAACCATCTCATAGTTTCTACACTTTGATTCCCAACATCAATTTAGTTCAACTCTTAAAGAAAAATCTGAAATTAATTTTGAATTTACTGTTCATGTTACTATTCATAACAGCCCATAAATTTTGATTTCTCCCATATTAATTACCATTAATAGCCTCAAAATGTTTGTAATAAATTCTATATACCCATAATTAATTATCCTAGCTACCAGAATTTATTAATCTAAAAAGAAAATGACATTTGAAGAAAATTTACCTTATTTCTCCAAAACTGATTTCCTTGAGAAAATCTGCTTGAAACAGAAGATTGATGCCTTAAAATGTGATAATCTAGTGATTTAATGCATTAATTTTAAGTATTAATGCATTAGAAAAGAAATGGAACAAATCTGAGAAGAATTTTAGAAGAACGAAAAGAAGGAGAAGAAAAATCGTGAAGGAAAAATTGCTACTGAGCACTGGTTAAATAGGCTACCGCCTCAAAATTTCCGCTCGCCAGCTCGCCTCGCCAATCCGCCTCGGCAAAGCCACCTCGCATAAGTTAGCTCGCAATTTCCACTTCTCCAATCCCACTTCGCCAAAGCCACTTCGCAAATCCCACTTCGCCAAAGCCACTTCGCCAACTCCACTTCGCCAAATTCTTCTTAGCCTAACTCCACTTCACATATGCCATCTCGCATATGTCTCTTCACCACTTCGCTTGCTCGCATTGCCGGCTTGCTAATACCAATCTCCGCCGAGCTGAAACCCTTCCTCGACAACTTATATATAATCAGCTCGCAAATAAGATACAAACCTCCAAACTTCCTGATTCTTTTTATCACTTAAAATAGACATTCAGGGGTCCAACATATCCAAATTTCGAATCAAAAGGATAACTACACAAACTATGGAGAATCTCTAAAGTTCACCCTAACTTACTGTCCAAAATTCATCCGAATAGGTCTAAGTAATTCCACTATCTACTGAGTTATACTTATCTAATTCTCCTGAAATTTTACAGCCAATATCACAACACATAAATGAACATTTCTCATGTTTACACTTTTGTCTCAAACATCCTCAATCATTCCCAGAAAATTCAAACATACTCAAATTCCTGCAGAAATTCATGGAACAGACAGGTCCTGATCAAAGAGGCATAACTCTTCACACACAGAGAATTTTACCGAACCATTTTACAGAATTAAAGATGAGATATAAACCTACAATTTTTATGTTCTATACTTTACCAAATTATTTTTTTAGAATTATGCAATCAGCCTCACAAAATTCTTCCTGCAAGCAGAAATTTCTGAATTTCCTCAAAACATTTTATATACTCAATTTATTCAACAAACATACAATTTATAAAATAATAAAAATTACAAATATTACAGACACTTGGCAAATTTCTAGAAAAGTCCATAATTTTCTTCAATCTTTATCAATTGGTATTGGGGATTATAAAAGAAATATAATAGATGGTTAATGGAAAAAAACATGGCCGAACCATGTATTAAGAGAGAACCCAAGAATAATTTTCAATTCTTTCATGGAAAACAATAAAATATTAAAGAAGTTAGTAGAAGGAAGAAGATATATGAAAGGAAATTTGTGGGAAATGGATGGCAAGTGATTTTGGAAGGGAAAAAGAGGCAGAATCCAAGTACTTAATTGAAGGTAAATCTCCTAAATTTTAGTTCTTAATTAAATTTAAGAGCATTATAATTTAATTAAGTAGATAATTGTATGAATTGAGCTAGAAAGATGCTAGATGAAGTAGGGTTTTAATGGGTTCTGGAATTTATTTTGAAGCAGTAGTTGTAGTTCAAATTTTAAATTTTTAATGTATAAATTTGAGATTGGTTAAAATATAAAAGTTGAAGATAATTATGTTAATTTGATTTCTGAAAAAGGAATTGATGAAATTCAAACTGAGAAGAGATTAATTGAATAAAAATCTTGACAGGCCAGAATTAGGTTTTCTGAAATTTTACTATTATTTTTTTTTATTATAGAGTACTTTAGAGATATAATTAGAAGAAGAGTTCAACATGAAAAGTATTGATTTATATCTTATCTATAGGCTTGTAAAAAGATTTTGCAATTGGATTTGTGGTTTATGAGATATTGGGTCATAAATATTACCTTTTAGAATTGACTGATAAATAAAATATGAGTTACTGAATTCTAATAATATGGGGGCTTTAAAATCTAAATTAGAGAAAGTGTAAAACATAAAAAATGATTATTTATATGTTAATTAAATGACTATAAAATGGTTTTATAATTGGATAAATACAGAATTAATTATAGGCAAGGAAACATAATCTATCTGGATAGAAATTACAGAACAGTAGGCTCAATTTTGATGAATTGTTTAGAATGGTGTAGTAATCAGAATGACATAAAATTTATATATGTTGTAATATTATATATTTAGTTTCAATAGAAAAAAATAATTACAGTAATTGGTTAAGTATAGATTGAGATATAGATAAAAAAATATAGACTGTCAAAATAGGATTATAGGGCAGATTGCAGGACAACAGGGTTGATTATTAGATTAAGTTTAAATTGATCCCATAAATTATGTAGTATTAAAATTAATGTATTTTTTGGTTATGTTAGAACTTAATATATCTAGTCTAAGTATGAAAAAGAATCAATACAATTGGATAAGTTTATACTGAGTTATGGATAGAAGTGTCCAAACTACCAAAATGAAATTACTAAGTGAGAATTGTTAGACAAAAAACCCTAAATATAAGAATAAATGAAAAATTATTAAACTAAATTGAAGATTAATGTATAACATATAGATGAATACTGATTGTTAATATTTAAATTAATGTATAGCTTCGAATACTGAGGAAGATTTAAGTGGAAGATCAAAGTAGAAAAATGAAGAGCGGAAATGTAAAGTTATTTAGCGAGATGAGTAATGTATACATCATTATGCATATCCATGTTTTGATTTGTTGAATCAATGAACATATTTCCTTCTTGATTAAATGTCATTTTATTATCATTGATCATCCTTTGATCTTTTTCAAGATTGAAATCACCCATATTTGTTGATTGTTATTGGTATTGAATGTCTATTGTATTTGATTGACCATATGCCTAAATGCTTTCAAAAGTATGCACACCAAATGATTAACCACATACCATGATATTTATTATTGATTGCTACCTTTATACCATATAGAGAAACCGACATATGTTTATTGAAATGCATTAACACCGAATGACAAGTAAGCCTATGTGTACCAATTGAATGAATTTGTACCGTAATGTTTCTAATGAATACTTGATATTGTTATTGAACTTCATTGGCCTATTTATATGTGGATTTGATAGAATTACCTTATTGATGAGGTAGTGGGTGAGTAACGTCAGCATTATGCATAATATTTTTTTTTACAATATTTACCCTAGCTAGGAAGAGATTTATTCTAGCCGTGAGGCTTGGCCCGCCTTATGATCTCTTACATGCTAATGATATGTGTTCAAGGCCCAATATATGTCACTTTTACATGTGAATATAAATGTGATACTCAAGTCAATCTTAATCATATTGCTTACCATTGATATCCATTCTTTTATCCAGTACTATTTATTATTGATATTACCGTTACGTGTTCCAAACTCCCAATAGCATTTGGTGTGCAATTTATTAGCCTTTGACATGCAAATTTGACATACTGATATTCATTCATTGTATTCGTTGACACTTAACTTCCATTGATATATTTTGTTATCATATACCCATATCACATGTATAATGATGTATATATGCTAATTGAGTATATTTATACTCACCCGTGGTTATTTAAATTGTTTTTCAAGAAAGAAGTATTAGGAGTAAGTCCCAAGACAGTTTTCTTCCTCCGTACTTGGGATTATCTGACGACTTCAATATAAATTTCTTTTGTGGAGTCAGTCTATACATACTCTAAAGCTTCTTGGGGTATATTATGGAAATTAGATAGTTTATGTATATATATGTTAACTGATACTGAATTGAAATGATAACTGATAGTAAAATGAATATGGTATGATATATGCTAATGACAAAAATATTGATAATGCATTAATATGGACTGAGTCATGTTATGAATGGAATGAGTATATAAAAGTGTTTTACATGATTATGTGAATTGTGAAGTTGAGGGTATAAAAATGGTAAATTATTGGGAGTGTAAAAATAATTTTTGTGTAGGCCGTGTAATTTTTGAAAAACTCGGTTTTGGGTCGGGAATAATATTAAAAATACAAAGGAAACTCTGTCAAAATTTCTATAAAATTAACAAGTAATAAATGGAAATTAAACATTAATGAATGAGTTAAGAATGAATGATTGATAATTGGATTGTTAGTGGGTTCTACTGGTATCCGATAACCTTAAGTGTACTCATGTCCTAGGACCGTGATATCCTAAAAGTGAGACGTAACATTTAAATGTCCCTAAATAAAATAATTAGGGTTGTAACTAAATAAAATAACTAGGGTTGTAATCCAGCCGAGCTGAGCTAAGCTTTAGTAGGTTGAGGTTTGATTTGATTTTTTTTTTTCCAAACTCAAGCTCGAATTTCAAATCAAATAAAAAATCATATTCAAATTCAACTTATTTAATTATTAATCGAACTCGAATCAGTTCATCAAAAACTTGTTTATAAATTATAATCGAGTTCGGCTGGTTAATAAATTATAATTGAATTGGATTCGAACTAAAAGTCGACTCAATTTAAAATTTATTTATATCTTATTTATGGCTAAATATTAATTTTTAATAATATAATTATAACAAAAAATACTTAAAATTAACATAATTAGTAAAAAAAAAATCAATTATAAAATTGAGTACTACATGTATTTTAAAGATGTTAATTAATAAAAAATATATTTTTAAAGATTATAATATTATATTATATTATATTAATAAAATTTTAATAGAAAATTCTATTAGTATTATAAAAATATAATTATAATTATAATTATATAATATTTATTTAAGAGTTACTTAATATTGATTTTGAAAAAAGAACAATTGTATAGTATCATCAAATTATTTTTCTATATATTTATGTTATTTGACTAATCCAACAATTAAAATGTGTATCACATATGTACTAAGTGAATAAATATTATATTTTATTATTAAGAAAATGTAATAATAATTTTTCTAATAAAGATTAATTTTGTTAAAATTGAAAATGCAATTAAATATATAATTTGTTTCCCTTTTAAAAATATTTAAAGTACATATAAAAAAATATAAAAATATTTAATTTATATTTTAGTCAAATTAAATTATCAAAAAGATTATAGGAGTGTCAAAATATATTTTTTGGAATGCCAATGTAACACCCATCTTTTTAAATTATTTTTCAAGTTATATTTACTCGAGAAATAATAATATTTTAATAGTATTTAAATAATATGAAAATATTTTTGGATTTATAATATTTTATTTAAAAAACAATTATTTATTTAAAAATTAAAGGAAAATATTATTTTTAAGATTTAATTTTGAATTTCTAAATTTAAAAAGTTTTGGGTATTATTTTATGGTAAAGTTTAATTAAGAATTATTAATTATTTATGAAATTATTTATTTAGCCAGTTGAAAAAAATTATTTTAAGCATTATTCATTTCTTTATTATTTATTACTAGTTTTATAATTATTGTATTAATTTTATTATGTATTATTTAAATTTGAAATTATTTATCTATTTTTAAAATAAATATTATTTATTAATCAATTAAATAATAAGTTAAATTAAATATATTATATTTAATTAGTGTGTATTATTATTAATTATTTATTATTAAATAAAGTTTTGGAAAAAAATATTTAATGAAATATTCTTTAGATTTTTTAAGATAATATTATTTTATTATATAATAAATTATATTATAAGTTAGTATTTAATTATTATTATTATTATTATTTTATTTGATAGGGAGAGAAATCTAGGGAGTTCAAGATTTGTTTTTTTAATTTTTATATTATATTATTATATTATTATGTATATGTGTGTGATGTGAAAGAAGGGAAAGAAGGAATGAATAGGTAGAGATAAGGGATAGAGACCAGCTCATAAAGAGTGAGAGAGAAAGAGAGAGAAAAGAAAAGGGAGGAGAGGTTGTCATCAGAAAGCAACACGCTGACCAGGCGTGTGGAGGAGCTGCCAATAAGCATAATGGAGTTGATGGTGGTAGATTTCGATAAACGGTAAATGAGATATTATCAGTCAAAGTTGAGTTGACGGAACTATTTTTTTGTAATTTCAGGCCGTTTCCAATCACCATTTTTGACGAGACTAATTTCATTGGACTCCACTCAATTCAAGCTTTCCGATAGTACCTATTTTGTCTCGATTGAAGACCGGAGTCGAAACTGAAAATTGGGACACGCGTGTAATTTTTCAACAATTGTAATATTCCAGATGTCTTCCTTGCTGTCAGTCAGGAAGCGCTCTGAGGAGCCAGTTGGTTTAACGGTCATCAAGTGTTGTGAGTAATACTTTCAAATAGAGTTTCCTATTTTTCATGCATGTACATTTAATTGTATGAATATATATTTATGAATAATTATGCATTAATAATATTAGAAGAATAGGGACATACGTGTGTGTTTGTCATATTATAATATGTGTTATATATTACGTGTGATTGTTGGATGAGATTAGAATGACACAGGGTCACATAAAATTCATAATATGGATATGGTATGATTATTATATGATGAGTCTGATATGATGAGCTATGACTGGTGTATGACTGTTTAGGGGGCTTGCTCATCGCCTGACGCTACTGTTAGTCGGGTCGGCGCTGTTTGGATTAAATCCAATGACGACTATGTCACACCTCAACTCCAGTGGTGCGACGGTCCTCGGACAAGGGTAGGCTTAAGGCCACCATAAACTTGTTTAACTCACAAATCATGGATCTCATATACTATTATATCCATCACAACATCATACATTATTATACAATGGTCAGGTCCATACATATAATTAAAATTAATCATATATTTCTCTTATCATTTCATATCTTTCTCTTGTTCCTTAATGATCAAAAGAGACATCTCACATCACTGAGGAACAAGAGTACTCAAAAAGGTAACAACCATACATCAAAATATACTAATATCCTCGAATGACTAACTACGGAGCTCTAGAGTATACTCCGATACATATTGTATCATAATACCATTAATTAAATATACAAAATATCTCAAAAGTTATTACAACGAAGCTTCTTAGAGTAAACAAGTGAAGAAGCTCGATCCTCTCTATTAGCTCCCTCACAAGCTAAGCTATCACCTGAAATCCACAGAAGAGGAGTGAACCTTCAACTCAGTAAGATATGAATACTATAATCAAATATCTGAATATCGAATCATGGTCATGAATAAATAGTTATACTTATAGGCATGAAAGAAATTATAAACTTTACTTGAAGGAAACATTGTTTTAACAAATAAATTGGCTATATCAAATCTTGTCAAAATTCAAATCATGGTTCATATTTAGAACATAAAATGCCCATAAAGAATGGCATCATCAAATCTCATCTGGTATAACTGATCACATATCATAACATACGTATCGGTAGCCTTACTACCTTAACGTGCACACATGCTTCGGCAGGTATGCGCCTAGAGCTCATGGCCCCCTCTAGGTGGAACACTGATAAAAACCCTATCAGCTGAGCTCCCAAAGTGCACAATGGACCAATGAATTTACTCTCATTGGGAAGAGCGTTCTATTTATGGGTCATGGGGTTTCAATCTCATAAGAAGCATATTGGTCGCAAGACCATCATCATATAACATCATTCAAATCGGGTTCATCAAACAATAATCATATGAACTTGATCCAAGGAAATTGATCAAGTCATTTGTATTATACAATATGTACAAATATGGATGAGCAATTATAAGGATACTTGGGCACATAATTTCCAAAGAATAATAATCAAATAAGATGTTCATACTTACCTCTTACACAAATTTCTCTTAAATTCCTCTTTAGAAATCTGTTCACTTACAATTCCTCAATAAATTCGAATTTCTTCTCCTAAGAAATTTTTCAAATATACAAAAATTAGGGTTTCTCCAAATCAATAATATTCAACATGATTTCTAAGAATTAATTATCTTAGAGTCTCTATTCTTAATTCCAACAACCATTTCATTTATTTCCTTAAGAAATTTCTGCATTTAATTTTCGGAGTTACTGTTAATGGCAGTCTCAACCTCCTGATTTCTCCCACATTAATTACAATTAATGACTATAAATTGCTAGCAATAAATTCTATATACCCAACATTAATTATCCTAACCCATAAACTTAAATAAATCCAAAGAAAATAACTTAGGAAGAAAATTTACCTTATTTTCTTCAAACTGAAATTTCTGCAATTACTGCTCAAATCTGATGATTCTGCCTTAATATTGACTAATCTAGAAGTCTAATGCATTAATCTGAGTATTAATGCCTTAGAATATAAAATGAAAAAAATTTGAGAAAAATACTGAATTTAATCGAAGGAAGAAGAAAGAAAAAAAAAAATCGTGAAACGCTACTGGGGTTTGCTGGGTTAAATAGGCTACTGTCCCAGAAACACGCTAGCCAGCTCGCCTCGCTAGACCTGCCTCGGCAAAGCTACCTCGCCTAACCAGCTCACCATCCCCACTTCACATTCCCAACTCGCACTTTCTAGCTCGCCAAACTTGATCCGGCATTGCCACTACGCTATTCCAGCTCGCATATGCCACCTCGCATATGCGGCCTCGCCAGGCTCTCCTTGCAAACTCTTCCTTGCATATGCCACTTCGCCTCTTTGCTTCTTCGCCTCTCCGCGAACTGCCACTTCGCCTCTTCACTTTTTCGCTTCTCTGCGAACTGCCACTTCGCCTTTTCGCCTCTTCGCTTCTTCGCGAACTTCCACTTCGCATAATGCCACCTCACCTTATCCTCTTAGCCAAATCTTCTTGGCCTTAGCTCTTCGCCAAATTCTCTTCGCCAACTTCCTCTTCGTGAATTGCCACTTCGGTAAACTCACCTCGCCACTTCACCATTTCTCCACTTCGCAAAATGCCTCTTCTCATTTTGCTGGCTCGCCATAACAAAATTCCTCTAAGTTAAAACCCTGCCTGGACATCCCCCACTTAGCCAGCTCGCAAATGAGCTACAAATATCCAAACATACTAATTATTTTTATCACTTCAATCAACATGCAAGGAAACAACATATCAAAATTTCAAATCAAAAGGGCCAACACACAGACTGTGGTGACTCCCCAATGGTCACACAGATTTCTGCCCCAAAAGCCAACCGAACAACCCTGAGAAGAACTACTCTCCACTGAGATATACTTATCCAAAAATTCTGAAATTTTACAGACATCATCCCAATATACAAAGGAACATTTTTTTATGTTCACACCTTTAACTAATTCTATCTCAGTCATTCCCAGTAATTTCAAATATACACCGCATCCCTGCAGAAACTCTCAACCAAACCAGCCTTGCTCAAATAGACACAACTCATCACACACATAGAATTTTTCCAAACCATTTTACAGAATTATAATAAAGACATAAACTCAAAACTTTCATGTTTTACACTTTACCAAATTATGTGTTTAAGAACATAAAATTATCATCATAATATCCTGCAGCATCAAAAATAAGAAATTCATGAAATTCTTAACATTCCCATTTGAAATTTAATTAATTCTCCAAACATACAAAATCAATAAAAACACTATAAGATGGAAGATATTACATTCTTCCTCCCTTATATAAATTCATCCTTGAATTTATAATGAGCTGCCTCAAGTCTGAAATAAATGGGGATATCTTCCTTGCATGCTTTGCTTGCTCTCCCATGTGCATTCTTCCATAACTTGGTTTCTCCATAAAACCTTAACCTTGGGTATCTCCTTGTTCCTTAGCTTCTTAACCATTCGATCTACAATCGCAATTGGGATCTCTTCATATGTCAAATCTGGTTGGATATCCACTTCCGGCACTTGCAACATATGGGAAGGATCGGCTACATACTTCCGAAGCATCGACACATGAAATAGCGGATGCACCTTATCTATGATAGGAGGCAAAGCCAACTTGTAGAAAACTTCCCCAACCTTGCTCAAGATCTCAAAAGTCCAATAAACCTTGGAGATAGCTTACCTTTCTTGTCAAACCGTAAAACTCCCTTCATTGGAGATATCTTCAGAAAGACAAGATCTCCAATGGAAAACTGAAGATCCTTTCTCTTCGGAGCGACATAACTCTTTTGGCGACTGAAAGCTGTCTTCAATCTTTCTCGAATCAATGGAACCTTCTCAGAAGTATACCTTATCAATTTCGGTCCTTCAATATGCCTTTCTCCAACTTCATCCCAACACAAAGGAGATCTACACTTCCTTCCGTACAAAGCTTCATAAGGAGACATTTGAATTGTGGAGTGATAGCTGTTATTGTAGGCAAACTCAATCAATGGTAAGTGAGCATCCCAATTCCCTCCAAAGTCTAGAATGCACATCCTTAGCATGTCTTCTAGAATTTGGATGGTCCTCTTTGATTGCCCATCTGTTTGCGGATGGAAAGCCGTGCTAAAATCAAGCTGAGTACCCAAACATTCTTACAATTTCTGCCAAAATCTTGAGGTAAACTGAGTACCTCTATCTGATATGATTGAAACTGGTACTCCATGAAGCTTAACAATCTCATCCACATAAATTTGGGCATACTGAGAAACTCCATAGGTTGTCTTAACTGGTAGGAAATGAGCAGATTTGGTTAATCTATCCACAATGACCCATATCGAGTCATAGCCTCTTGAAGTTCTTGGCAACCCGATCACGAAATCCATGGTCACTCTTTCCCATTTCCATTCCTGTAATGGCAACTCTTGGAGTAATCCAGATTGCTTCTGATGCTCAAACTTGACTTGCTGACAAGTTAAACACTTGGCCACATACTCAGCCACATCTCTCTTCATTCCACTCCACTAATATGAATTCTTGATATCATGATACATCTTTGTTGCACCTGGATGCACATTATACTTGGTATGATGTGCTTCGTTAAGAATCATATCTCTTAACCCATCAGCTGCTGGAACACATAGCCTAGTACCATGCCTTAACAAGCCATCATCCACATGAAATCCTGGAGTTTTTTCTGATCCCACTTCATTCTTTATCTTCACCAATTGAGGGTCTCTATCTTAAGCTTCTCTAATTTGCTCAATGAGAAGTGACTTGACTTGGAAATTTGCCAAAAGCACTCCTGAATCTGACAATTCCCAACTGATTCCCATATCATGCAATCCTTGCACTTCCCTCACTAGGGATCTTCTGCTCACTTGAATATGGGATAAACTCCCCAAGGACTTCGTGCTCAAAGCATCTGCTACAACATTGGCATTCCCTGGATGATATAAGATTTCACAGTCATAATCCTTAAGCAATTCAACCCATCTTCTTTGACTAAGGTTAAGATCTTTCTAGTGAAATATGTACTTCAAACTCTTATGATCTGTGAAAATCTCACACTTCTCACCATACAAGTAGTGTCTCCAGATTTTCAATGCAAACACTACTGCAGCCATCTCAAGATCATGAGTCGAATAGTTCATCTCATGCTTCCTCAACTGCCTCGAAGCATAAGCT
>CANXYC010861399.1:0-16387 GCA_948193065.1 Aleurites moluccanus | reverse complement strand
TAATTAAACATACCAATTGAACAATTCCAAGCTCAATTGTACCAACTCAACCCAATTACCTCAAGTTTGCCCTAATTAGGTTTGGATTTGGGGTTTTTTTCCCAAACCAACCTCAATTTCTTCAATTAAACATACCATCATGCAATTCAAACTACCAATTACACTTGTAACAAAATAATTCAACAAAAACCAACCAAATTTTCCATTTTCCCCAAATCATGCATTCGGCCCAAAGGGGCTTTTGTCCCTTGAAGTTTATTCCTTTAATTAAACCATCCAAACCTCAATTCAACATGTCAATTTAAGTTCTAAACATTCAATTGCATAATTATTGAACTAATTACACACAAAAAACCCTAATCCCTATTCGGTCCTAAGTGCCATTCAACAAAACAAGTTCAATTCATGCTTTAACATTCAATTCACTTCAATTTAGTCCATTAGGCATCACATACACATTCAATTGTTCAATCATAGCATCAAAGGCCATTTCCCCTAATTTTTCCCCCAATTCAATTCCGTCCAAACTCTCATTCAAAATCAAACATTCAATTGACAATTAAATCATATAATTCATACATATTCAACACCAATTATATCTTTAATTACTCAATTAACCAAAGGATTAAACCTTCCCCTAAAAACCCTAATCAATTCGGCCAAAGAGGGGAAATGCTTAACAATTATTTAATTGACACATAAATCATGTAATTCATATATATTTAACACTAATTGCAGCATCAATCACTCAATTTAGAACAAGAATCACAATTTCCCTAAAAACCCCAAACATGTTTCGGTCCAAGTTCAATTCCAAAATCAAACATTCAATTGACAATTAAATCATCTAATTAACAGCCATTCAACACTAATTCCATAATCAATTACTCAATTTAAACAAAAAATCAAAATTTCCCCAAAATCCCCTAATCGGTTCGGTCACATGCCAACTACCTTAACCAACACAAAAATTCCTCGAACCTAGGTTCTAACCAACATTCAATCATCAAGAAACACTAACAAACCAGAAAATTAAACTTACCTACACAATTTCTTGAAGTGGCCGAAACCTAATCTCCCAAAACAAACACCAATCTGAATTTTTCCACCAAGTTGAAGAAATAGACAAGATGGGATGATGATTCTTCACTCAAACTATCAAAAACCCTCAAAAACTTCAAACTTCATCAATGGCCGAAACAACATAAAGAAGGAGAAGAAATTTTTCTGGTTTTTTGCCTTGGTGCACGATTTGGGAGGAGTTGTTTCAAGAAATGCAGAAATTAGTGATTTAAAAATTCAAGTTAGTGGGATTTGGTGAGATAATCTAGTGCTTTGATCTCACAAAAGCCACTTTAAGTCCTATACGTGCACCCCTTTGATCCTAATACACTAATACCTTGTTCTATGGGATTATGATTACTCAAATAGCTACTAACTCCCTCCTCCATCTCTATCTATTACAATTAAGTCCTATAAACTTCCAACTAACTCCTTCCCATGTATTTCCTTATGCAATCAAGTCCTATTATTTTTCTAACCCAATTAAACTATTTTATTTTGTTTTATTTATTTATTTACCCTCAATTTATTTTTTCCAAATAATTAATTTATAATAAATCATACATGTGACACACAAATTAAATCATGTGACATAATATCAATCAATCATTCATGTAAGTACATTCAAATAAATCTTGTAATACATGTAACTATCAATCATATATAAACACATCGATTAAATTCTATAACATATATAACAGTCAATCACATATAAACACATCAAGTAAATCATATAACACATATAGCAACCAACCCATATAAACACCCCTAACTCCAATTAGGGTTTAGGTGCTAGGGTTAGGGTTTCCAACTAAGGTTTCACCTAGGATGTTACAAGAAACAGCTTGGCAAAAGTATCAAAACACTTAGATCAAATCGAGGTGGTGAATTCTTAAGCCAAGAGTTTCAAAGTTGTTTGAGAGATAATGGGATATTATCTCAATGGACACCTCCATATACACCACAACACAATGGTGTATCTAAGAGAATGAACCGAACCCTATTAGATATGGTGAGGTATATGATAAGCTTTGTAGATCTCCTAAAATCATTTTAGGGATATGCACTTGAGACTACTATTTATCTACAAAACAGAGTCCCATCTAAATCAGTTGATGTTACACCATATGAGATATGACATAACCAAAAACCCATTTACTTTTACATGAGAGTATGGGTTGTCCAGCTTATGACAAGCGGACATTATCAGATAAGCTAGATGTTAAATCTGATAAGTGTTTATTTGTGGGATATCCAAAAGAAACAGTTAGATATTATTTCTACCATCCTTTGGAACAGAAAGTGTTTGTTTTGAAGCAAGTTGCTTTCTTAGAGAAAGAGTTTCTTCTAAGAGAGGACAGTGGGAGTGGATTTGAACTTTCAAAAGTTCAAGAATCACAAATAAACACAGATCAACTGAATGAGCTCGAAACTATTATTCATCCATATGAAGAAATAGTTATACCTTCTAAGACACAAGTTCTTCTCAGGTCGATGAGAATGCGTAACGTTCCAAAGCGATATGGGTATCTCTTAGACGAACGTAATGAAGTTCTAATCATTGAGAATGATGACGAACCCTCTACCTACGAAGAAGCTCTGAAAAGTTTCGAGTCAGATAAATGGCTTAAGGCCATGAATTATGAGATGGAAACCATGTACGACAACAAAGTGTGGACTTTGGTCGATGCACTTGAAGGGATAAAAACCCATTGGGTGCAAGTGGGTCTTTAAAAAAAAAGAACGACATAGAGGGTAGTGTGATTACCCACAAAACTAGGCTAGTAGCTAAAGGATATCATCAAAGACAAGGTGTTGACTATGACGAGACCTTTTCTCCTGTAGCTATACTTAAATCCATCAGAATACTCCTAGCCATTGTAACTCATTATGATTATGAGATATGGCAAATGGATGTGAAAACAACTTTCCTAAATGAAAATCTAACTAAGGATGTGTACATGACACAACCTGAGGGTTTCACATTTAATGATGGCAGTAAGGTCTGAAAGCTACAAAGATCCATTTATGGATTAAAGCAAGCTTCTAGGACTTGGAACATCCGATTTAATGAAACAATCAAAGAGTTTGGTTTTTCACAAAATGAGGATGAACCATGTGTCTTCAAGAAGATCAGTGGGAGTACAGTAATCTTCCTAGTATTATATATGGATGACATATTAATAATAGGAAATGACATTCCAGTTTTGCAAGGTGTTAAAATTTGGTTATCAAAGAACTTCTCCATTAAAGACCTTAGAGAAACAACCTACATTCTGAGAATTAGAATCTATAAAGATAGATCTATAGATTCTAGGTCTTTCACAGAGTACATACATTGACAAAGTGTTACAGAGGTTTAGCATGGAGTCATCCAAAAGGGATTTCATACTAATGGCCCATGAACTGATATCGCTGTCGTGAAAATAGCAGTCCGATCGACGGATGAATTTCTGATTTTGGCAAGAGGGTAAATGATAATGTATATGCATGTGTAAATACAGTAAAAAAAGAAAGGTAAAAATATTTAAGAACACAGATAAAGTAAGAGATGGCAAAATCGTAAATAAAGGGAACTTTGGGGATATAATAGAATTTCGACAGTCTGAGTTTCAGAACGGCTCTGAAACTATTTTCATTAATTAGTATTAATAAAAATAAGATGTTTGAACATTTACTTTGAATTCCAATTCCAGACGGAATTATTAGAATAAATTACCGAGCGAAAATGTTTCAAAAGTAAATTAAGGAAAGTTGGAAGACCAAAAGTGAAATTTGCTATTTTTGTCTTACTATATAAGCAAGACTTAGAAAATATTTTGCCCATTTTTGCTTGTTCTTCACTGTAGCTTTCTTCCATCTTTTCCAATTGGATTTTTCTTTCAATTTGTGAAGAGAAAGTGTCAGAAATTAGAAACAAACACTATACAAACCTTTATCCATCAAATTCAACCATAGAAAATCAAGGAAATTCAAGAACAGCGGAAATGGGAATTTCGGCCTTTTGAGGTATTTTAGGTAATTTGTTCATTTGTTGGATTTTATAGTTTAATTAGGTTAATTTGATGTTAGTAGGATTGGGTAAATAGCTTAATTGCATCAATTGATGCATTAAGCAATTTTGCCCAATTTCCAAACCCTAATTCAAAGTTGTGTGATATAATTTTTAGTATATGAATTAGGATGTGTAAATTGAGTATAGAATAGAGTATAGAATAAGTCAATTGGATATTTATTGGTGATTAATTGATGTTCACATTGTTGTAAAAAATTCAGTTGGAGAAAGTTATCTATTTTGCCTATTGTGAGAATTTGAGGAATTTGGAGGCAAATCAATTTTGCTTGGTGAATTGGAGTCTTAGGTGAGTCTTTTATGCATCAATTGTCATGCCTAAATTGATAAAACGTCAATTGAAATTCATATGTGAAAAGGCCATTTTGGCCGAACCCTAATGTGGCAAATTGGCTTGCTTTTTTGCTCTTGGTTTTGGACTTGTTTTCCATGCCAAATTGATATGCTTGATGAAGATTATTAAGTTGTGATTATTGTCTATAAATTGTTTTCCATGTATATGTTTGTTGATAATTGGGGCAATGTCAATGTTGTACCAAAACCATGCTGAAAAATCCGTAGGCCAACCATTTGAATGCCACCGTTGCCAGCGACAATGGCATGCTAATTGCGTCAACTTTTTGGCCGCAAATGACCAGTTTATGTTTGTTCCTATTATTGGTCACTAGACCTTTGGTCATCATTTAATCGATTATTACTAATGTCTTATTGACTTTATGCTCATTAAATTGATTATTAATGAGTTATTGATACTTGCCGATGTCATTATTTGAAATGGTATCTATTGATGTGTTTATTACTTCTATTGACTCCGAGGTGATTTGGCAGAGCTGCTGTTTCAACAGGGTAGTGAGTTCATACTTTCGGCTTTGTGCACAGTGTATTGATTGATACCCTGTACTAGGAAGGGATGTCCTAGTCATAAGACTCATACAGTCTTATGTTTATATATATATATAATGATTTGTGCTTGACACATTTCTTCTATATTATAGAGATTCTGAGCAGACTAATGTTATTATTTCATCTGCCTATTGTTTATTGATATTCTATTTCCTGTCATTTGTCAATGCATATTAGATTCACTGAGTATCATATATACTTACCCTCTCACTGTTTACCTCTCAAGTGCAGAGAAGGAGGCAGATATCCTAGCACTTCTAGCTCTCTATGGATTCTGCAGATCTTGTGTCAGTGTAATACTATGAACACTGTATTATTTTGTTCCTAGATGCTCCATGGGTTTTGTTCGGTATAGTTAGTGTATGAACATGTATGTATGGGAATATTGGAGATTATTAATGATATGATTATGGTATTTGCAGAGTGACAGAATAAATAGTATTTATGTGAGTGAATGGTTATATATATTGCTATTGATTGATGAAGGGTATAAATATATTTTCGTTGTGCTATTGTGATTGCATTGTAGTGATTGATGGGTTCTAAGGGTGCTAGTTGCCTCGGCATCTCCCGCACCCTAGGATTGTTGCGGCCTGCAAGGGGTTGTGACATGTTGGCTGTAATATCCATCATCATATAATATATCAATACTCAAATATCATATAACATCATACAAACATGTTCATATCCTAACTATCTCATTCATACCCCATAGAGCAGTTAGATTATGAACATCAAAAATACAATATTCAGAATAATTACATCGATAACTAAGACTGCAGAAATCCACAGAGAATTTGGAATAAGGATTCTGCTATATACTCAGCACCTGAAATGGGAGACAAATAAAAGAAGTGAGTATATAAGATACTCAGTAAATCTATATGCATCGCCAATAAATATTGTTTGGATAAATCTCAAATGGTAACAATAAAGACAGAAGGATAATATAATCAGATTACAGAATCAATATCAGAAAAATGACAGAATTGTCAATAGTCATATCAAAGGAAAAGTGTAATATGGAAAGACAGATAAAGGGCCAGAACAGTATAGACTATATGAAAACATAAAGTCTCCAGTAATATCAGTATCTGTAAGCATATGACTGATCAGGTCTTATGGCTAGGACCATAACCCTTCCCAGCTAGGGCATCGGTAATCAATGTGCACATTGCCGAGAGTATGTACCTACTACCCTGTCGGAGCAACAGCTTTATCAAGCCATATTAGGGTCAATATAAGAATGAAACATATCAATAGAAACTATTATGCAACAATGATATCACCAATAGCAATAAGCTCAATATCATTCATATCAAGTAGCAATTTAATCATTGGCATTGCAATAGACAATATATAATCAATGGTAATCGGTTTAGTAAACAACAAAGTTATGAAAGAAATATTGGTTATACAAAGGAAATCGCTAGGCCAATTGGCATGCCAATGTCGCTGGCCACGATGGCATTCAATGGTAGGCCTATGGAAGAAAAATACAATAGGCCTATAAAATTACAACTAGGCATTTTATCAAACACTTGGTGGGCAACATTGGGCAAGCCTTTTGGTTAGGTTTTGGTGCACAGTTAACAATGCCCATTCAATCAACAACAAAGTCACATTGTCAACAACACAATAGGCAACAAATATATAATAGTAAACAACATTAAATGGATCAAAATGGCTAAGGAATACAAAGGAAAAACAAAGCAAAATCAATGAAGCGAATAGTACGAACGCTTTCGGCCAAAATGAAGGTCTCACAAAGGTTTCCAATTTCAATTTCAATGCAATATATATGTTAAATGATGCATATAGAACTCACCAAAAGCTTCCAACTGCTTAGGAAAATTCAATTCCACTAATTTCCTTCAAAGGAGGCAAATATGGCAACTATGGTGTTCTTGATTTTCTACAACAAAACAACCACCAATTAATCATCCATTAGCATCTAATTAACATATTCTAAGCTGAAATATCATAAACTAATACTAATTCAAATAGCTAAAGCAAACAACTTCTATTAGGGTTTGGAAATTAGGAATTTCTATCCAAATGCATCAATTGATACAATCTAACCTAAAACCCATTCAATTGAATCTCTAAATTAACCAAATAACCTATAAAATCAAACAAAACAATTCCTTACCTCAAGGTGATGTAGAACCTGAAATCAACTTGCCAAAGATTCTTGATTTCCTTTAATTTTCCAAGCAAATTTAAGGTGGAGAATGGAAGAACTAGGTTAGATTTTAAGTTTTCTATGATTTTTCTCTTGAAAATTGATTAAAAAATGAAGAAGAAACGGAAGGTGATGATTCAGCCAAGATAAAGGAAGAAGAAGAAGATGAGCAATTTTTGTCTAAGGCATCCTTATATATTAAGCAAGAATAGAAATTATATTTTGGTCCTTAAACTTTCAAGTATTCATACTTTGCCCCCAACTTCTTCTGTAATTTATTCTGACAATTCTGTTGAGAATTGAATTTTAAAGTGGGAAATCAAAAGCCTTATTTTAATTTATACTTATTTATAAAAATAGTTTCAGAGCCATTCTGAATCCCAAACAGACCAATTTCTACTATTCTCCTTAAAGTTCTATTTATTTACGGTTTTGCCATTACTTACTTTTTCAGTATTCCTAAATATTTTTCTCCTCTTTCTTTCTACCATAATTACACATGCATTAGGATGATCTTTTACCCCTAGTTAGAATCAGAAATTCAATTGTTGCCCGGACTGCTATTTTCTCGGCAGTGTTTTCGATACCGACGATTTCCGAAAAAGTAATTCATATGCTTTCTAAATATGTCTCTAAAATTATTTCCCATCATTTCAGTACTTTTAAACCACATACTGAGAATTAGATCATGCATATAAGATATGATTTCCTAGGGTATTACATTCTACCCCCCTTCAAATAAATTTGTCCTCGAATTTAAATAAAATGCATACCTCATTGCTGGTACAGGAATGACTATCTGCCCTTCATCTCCTGCTCGCTCTCCCAAGTGCACTCCTCCATCGACTGGTTCCTCCAGAGCACTTTGATTATTGGAATTTCCTTGTTCCATAGTTGCCTGACTTGTCGATTAATTATCTATACTGGAAGCTCCTCATACGACAAGTCCTCATTCAGTCCCATATCCTGCATCTCCAATACATATGACGGGTCCGATACATACTTTCACAACATGGAATTGTGAAATACTGGATGAACTTGGCTCAGATTAGGTGGAAGAGCCAATCTATAGGGCACATTGACAATCTTCTCGAGAATCTCAAGTGGGCCTATAAATCTTGGTGACAGCTTTCCCTTATTCCCAAATCTCATAATACCTCTCATCAGTGAGATCTTAAGGAAGACATGATCACCAACTGTAAAATGTAGATCCTTCCACTTCGGATCGAAAATAGCTCTTCTGCCTACTGAAAGCAGTCTTCATCTGATCTCTAATCATTGGCACCTTTTCCATTGTTTCTCTGATCAGCTCTGGACCCTCTAACTGTTTCTCTCCTGGTTCCACCCAACACATTGGAGATATACACTTCATACCATATAGTGCTTCAAATGGAGCCATACCAATAGAAGAGTGATAACTATTGTTATAGGAGAATTCTATCAATGGTAGATATTGATCCCAGTTGCCTTTTAAATCCAAAACACACAACCAAAGCACATCTTTCAAAGTTTGGATTGTTCTCTCCGACTACCCATCAGTCTGCGTATGGAAAGTAATACTAAACCGTAACTGAGTACCTATAGCCTCCTGAAATTTTTGCTAAAACCGTGAAGTCAATTGTGTACCTCTATCTGATATAATCATCAAAGGAACTCCATAAAGTCGCACAATTTTGTCCACATATAATTGTGCATACTGAACTGCAGTGTAACTAGTCTTAACCTCCAAGAAATGGGCAGATTTCATGAACCGGTCTACAATAGCCTATATGGAGTTATAAACCCTTGTAGTAAGCGGTAAACCAACTACAAAATCTATGGTAACCTGCTCCCATTTTCACTCGGGCAACTCAATCTCTTAAAGCAAACCTGATGGCTTCTGATGGTTAAACTTAACCTGTTGTCAGGCTAAGCATTTACACATAAATCGAGCTACATATCCTTTCATACCGGGCAACCAATATACATCCCTCAAATCATGGTACATCTTGGTAATCCCTGGATGTACACTGTATGAAGAATAGTGAGCCTCTCTTATAATCCGATCTCGCAGCCCATCAACATTAGGTACATAAATCTGTTTCCCACGCTTCAGTACATCACCATCCACCATAAACCCTGACATCCTGCCATTCTGTACATCTCCCTTAAGCTTCAGTAGATACAGATCCCTATCTTGAGCCACTTTAATATCATCAATCAATAGTGACTTCACTCAAAATTGGGCTATCAGAGCCTGGTTATGATCCTGGGATCCCAAATCTAACTCCATTCCCAAATCAACAAACTCACCCATCTCACGGATCAATGGTCTCCTGCCAACTAAAATATGAGCTAGACTGCCCATAGTCTTCTTGCTCAATGCATCAGCTACTACATTAGCTTTGCCTGGATGATACAGGATTTCACAATCATAATCCTTAAGCAACTCCATCCATCTGCGCTGCTAGAGGTTTAGATCCTTCTGCTGAAATATATACTGCAAACTCTTATGATCAGTATATATCTCACATTTAGACCCATATACATAATGTCTCCAAATCTTCAGTGCAAAGACCACAGCTGCCATCTTTAGATCATGTGTTGGATAATTTGCTTCATGCTTCTTTAATTGACGAGAAGCATAAGCAATTACTCTCTTATTCTGCATCAACACACACCCTAATCCAACTCGGGAAGCATCACAGTATACAATAAACTTCTCGCCCTCTGATGGCAATGCTAACACTGGAGCACTAATGAGACAGGACTTCAAAGTCTGAACATTGCTCTCACACTCATCAGTCCACAGATAACGCTCTTGTTTCTACATCAGCTTAGTCAATGGAGCTGCAATCCTGGAGAAATCCTTCACAAACCTCCTGTAATACCCTACCATACCTAGAAAACTATGGACATCAGAAAAACTGGTAGGCAGAGCCCAATTTGCAACTGCTTCTATCTTCTGAGGATCTACCATGATACTATAATTACCAATCACATGCCCAAGGAAACTCACTTCGGTTAACCGGAACTAGCATTTAGATAACTTAGCATACAACTGATGCTCTCGAAGTGTCTGCAATACTATCCTCAGATGCTCTACATGCTCCTCCTCACTCCTAGAATAGATAAGTATGTCATCAATGAATACTATGATAAACTTATCTAAGAATGACCTGAACACCCTGTTCATCAGATCCATAATGCAGTCGGTGCATTAGTCAACCTGAATGGCAACACCAAGAACTCATAATGTCTATATCGGGTCCTGAAGGCAGTCTTAGGTACATCACCCTTCTTAATCTTCAACTGGTGATACCCAAATCTCATATCAATCTTCTAGAAATGACTAGCACCATGCAGCTGATCAAATAGATCATCTATCCGAGGCAGTGGATATTTGTTCTTCACTGTCACCTTGTTCAGCTGCCTGTAATCAATACACATCCTCAAGGAGCCATCTTTCTTCTTTACAAATAGCACTGGAGCACCCCAAGGAGAACTACTCAGTCTTATGAATCTTCTATCTAATAACTCCTGTAATTGTACCTTTAATTCTTTTAGTTCAGCTGGTGCCATTTTGTAAGGAGGAATGGATATAGGATCAGTGCCTGAGTACACCTCAATCTCAAACTCGATCTCCCTATCTGGGGGCAAACCTGGCAACTCTTCAGGAAACACATCAAGAAATTCCTGAACTACAGGTATCTTATCAAGCTCTACAGAAGACTTATGCACATCTATCATATGAGCCAGATATGCTGAACAACCTTTCCCTATCATCTTCCTAGCCTGGATAGCAGAAACCATATTAACTCTAAACTCTCGTCTATCACCCAGAAACTCAAACTCTAGCTACCCCTCAAGCTGAAAATCTAACCTTCTTCTCATAAAAATCAATGACTGCACGATGTGTTATGAGCCAATCCATACCCAGAATAACATCTAGCTCTAACATAGGCACTTCTATCAAAATAGCATGCAAGATGTTGTCATCAATTTCAATCACACAATCAGGATAGTAATAGTCCACATTAATACTCTTACCTATCGGGGTAGCAATCAATAAAGGCACATGCAATAATTTCCTTTCCTTATTCAATTTAGGTGCAAAATGAGGTGACACAAAGGAATGCGTAGCACTAGAATCAAATATGGCATCAATAGTCTCATTATGAATCAAGATAGTACCTGTAACCACATTGTCTGATCTCTATGCCTTTTGGGTGTTAACTATAAATACTCTACCTTGACCCCTGCCTGCTGGAGCCTAACTACTACTAGGAGCCTATCCTCCCCTACCTCTGCCTCTACCGAAAGCCTCTTTGACTATATTCTGACTCATCTGTACCATAGGCTGAGAAACTGAAGCAGATGGTTGCTACTCACTCCGTATAGGACATCTGCTAACATAGTGATCATGCTGCCCATATCTCAAGCAGGCACCAAACTGACTCCAGCACGCCCCTCTATGCCTCCGTCCATAGAAACCACAGATAGATACATTAGGCATCTGTGCTGCTGGTCTAGAGGAACCTTATGAATAAACAAGTGCAGACTGTACCACTAGTGGTTCCCTACTCTGAATCCTCCTCTTTGACTACCCGATGAAGGTTGCTAATCAAAATGAGGCACTGGCTCTACTTGTCTAGGCTGGGAGCTGCTCTCCCCCCTCCTACTTTGTGACCCCAGTCCTCCTTTCCTCTTCTGATCTCTCTTAACCCTCTCTGTCTTATACTTCTCTTCCATCTGTATAGCTTTATCAATAACAGTCGTTAGCGAAGTAAATTTCATAGCCAACAGTGCACTATGAAGTGAAGCATGAAGACCTCTTATGAACCTACTAATCAGATTAGCCTCAGTAGGAACAATATGTGCAACATATCTACTCAACCTGATGAACTCCTCTGCATACTCCTCTACTGACCTGTCCCCCTGCACTAACTGCTCAAACAAAATTAGATTCTGGGTCTTCACTCCCTTAGTAATAAACTCATCAATCAAACCCTAACGAAACTTAGCCCATGTTGAAGGATGCTCGCCATACAGCCTGAGCTCTATCCTATGAGAAAACCAAGTCTAGGCTTTCCCTTTCAGCAACAACCCAACTAACTCCACAACTCTAATGTCAGAATAAGTTAGTCTCCTAACTACCTTCTCGACCTCCTCCAGAAAATCTATTGGATCACTGCCTCTATCCCCCTGAACTCTAGTAAGTTTAGCTTTAGAAAGCTAAACATGGACACTCCACCCTCCTCAATAACTCTGTGGCCTCCCTGTACAACAAGCTCCTCAGGAACCCCTACTGGCTATATAGGAGCCGGTGCAACTAGTACTGCCTCAGGTACAACAACTGGGGGCACTACTGCTGGAACTGGTGGTGGCAGCATATTCTGACATTCCTGCCTCAAATCTGCCAACTCCCTACGTAACTCCATCATCCCCCTCATCATCTCAACTCTCCAGGGATCATCGCCCCTCTCTGTATCCTCTGTAGTCTATCGGGATATGGACAAACCCTCTGAAACTGAATACTTTCTGACTAGCGACTCATTAGAGACTACCTCTGCCTCCCTGGTATCTCTGATCCTATCATCGAACATCTCTATAATCTGTCAAAAAAATAGAAAACATTATAGAAATGCAGAATACTAACACATATTAGACAAATACAGCAAAAGATGACACAGGAATTCCTATGCTCCATGGTTTACTTAATTTCACCCATTCTGCACTTAATCACTATTCTTCTGTAATTCAGGTACTATTTATCTGTAACCTAGAACTCTGATGTCTATAACCTAGAGCTCTGATACCACCTCTTTCACGACCCATTTTCGAACCGCGACGGTCTTAGGATGCGGGAGATGCCAATGGCGATCAACACCTGTAGAACCCAATATCACATGCAATATCCATAATTATTAATAAATTAATCAATTTACTTAATTACTATTCATTCTGCAATTCTATAAAATAGACTATAATTCTATAAAATTGACTGTAATTATGTTGTTGGTTGTAACATCTATCATCATATAATATATCAATACTCAAATATCATATAACATCATACAAACATGTTCATATCCTAACTATCTCATACATACCCTATGGAGCAGCTAGATTATGAACATAAAAAATACAGTTATATCAATAACCAAGACTGCAGAAATCCACAGAGAATCTGGAATGAGGATTCTCTTATCTACTCATCACTTGAAATGGGAGATAAATAAAGGAGGTGAGTATATAAGATACTCAGTAAATATATATTCATCCCTAATAAATATGGTTTGGATAAATCTCAAATGGTAACAATAATGATAGTCGGATAATATAATCAGATTACATAATCAATATCAGAAAAATGACAGAATGGTCAATAGTCATATCAAAGGAAAAGTGTAATATGGAAAGACAGATAAAGGGCCAGAACAGTATGAACTAGATGAAAACATACAATTTCCAGTAATATCAGTATCAGTAAGCATAAGACTGATCAGGTCTTATGGCTAGGACCATAATCCTTCTCAGCTAGGACATCAGTAATCAATGTGCACATTGCCAACAGTATGTACCCACTACCCTGTCGGAGCGACAGCTTTGTCAAGCCATATTAGGGTCAATATAAGAATGAAACATATCAATAGATACCATTATGTAACAATGGTATCACCAATAGCAATAAGCTCAATATCATTCATATCAAGTAGCAATTTAATTAATGGCATTGCAATAGACAATATATAATCAATGGTAATCGGTTTGGTAAACAACAAAGGTATAGAACAAAGATTGGATATACGAAGGAAATTGGTAGGCCAATTGGCATGCCCATATTGCTGGCGATGATGGCATTCAAATGGTAGGCCTATGGAAGAAAAATGCAATAGGCCTATGGAATTACAACTAGGCATTTTATCAAACACTTGGTGGGCAACATTGGGCAAGCCTTTTGGTTAGGTTTTGGTGCAAAGCTAATAATGCCCATTCAATCAACAACAAAGCCACATTGTCAACAAAACAATAGGCAAAAAATATACAACAGTAAACAACATTAAATGGATCAAAATGGCTAAGGAATACAAAGGAAAAATAAAGCAAAATCAAGGAAGTGAATAGTAGCAACGCATTCGGCCAAAATGAAGACCTCGCACAAGGTTTCCAATTTCAATTTCAATGCAATATACATGTTAAATGATGCATATAGAACTCATCAAAAGCTTCCAATTGCTTAGGAAAATTTAATTCCACCAATTTCCTTCAAAGGAGTCAAATATGGCAACTATGGTGTTCTTAATTTTCTACAACAAAACAACCACCAATTAATCATCCATTAGCCTCCAATTAACATATTCTAAGCTCAAATATCATAAACTAACACTAATTCAAATAGCTAAAGCAAACAACTTCCATTGGGGTTTGGAAATTAGGAATTTCTATCCAAATGCATCAATTGATGCAATCTAACCTACAACCCATCCAATTGAATCTCTAAATCATCCAAATAACCTATAAAATCAAACAAAACAATTCCTTACCTTAAGGTGATGTAGAACCCGAAATCAACTTGCCAAAGATTCTTGATTTCCTTTAATTTTCCAAGCAAATTTAAGGTGGAGAATGGAAGAACTAGGTTAGATTTTAAGTTTTATATGATTTTTCTCTTGAAAATTGATTGAAAAATGAAGAAGAAATGGAAGGTGATGATTCGGCC
The DNA here is from genome assembly GCA_948193065.1 of Aleurites moluccanus. Taxonomy (NCBI): domain Eukaryota; kingdom Viridiplantae; phylum Streptophyta; class Magnoliopsida; order Malpighiales; family Euphorbiaceae; genus Aleurites; species Aleurites moluccanus. Next base: position 1,462 of record CANXYC010861399.1, on the reverse strand, counting down.
AAGATGGAGGAAGAAGAAGAAGATGCTCAATTTTTGTCTAAGGCATCCTTATACATTAAGCAAGAATGGAAAATTATATTTTGATCTTTAAACTTTCAAGTATTCATACTTTGACCCCAACTTTTTCTGTAATTTATTCTGACAATTCTGTTGAGAATTGGATTTCAAAGTAGGAAATCAAAAGGCCTATTTTAATTTATACTTATTTATAAAAATAGTTTCAGAGCTATTCTAAAATCCAGACAGACCAATTTCCACTATTCCCCTTAAAGTTTCATTTATTTATGATTTTGCCATTACTTACTTTTTCAGTGTTCCTAAATATTTTTCTCCTCTTTCTTTCTACCATAATTACACATGCATTAGGATGATCTTTTACCCCTAGTTAGAATCAGAAATTTAATTGTTGTCCAGACTGCTATTTTCTCGGCAGTGTTTCCGACATCGACGATTTCTGGAAAAATAATTCATATGCTTTTTAACTGTGTCTCTAAAATTATTTCCCATCATTTCAATACTTTTAAACTACATACTGAGAAATAGATCATGTATATAAGATATAATTTCCTAGGGTTTTACAATTTGATTAGAGAGATCATTGGTAGACAGGATGTAACCATAGATAGAGTCTCTGCTGATCAGAATATTGTTGATATGCTTACAAAGCCTCTAGCCCAAAATAAGTACGACAGACATGTACTAACCTATGATATTAGATACAAAAGGCAATTGGCTTTAGAGCAAGTGGGAGATTGTTAGTGTAGGTGCTCTAAAGACAATCATCGTAATGATGTTTTTAGAAATATATTCTTAAAAAGGTATTATTTATTAATCAGTGTTTATTATTATTTAGAATAATATTGTATAACTATTTAATAAATTCCATGATATAAACATAGCATGAAGACATTTATGATATGATCATGATAGTCAGATGCTTATCATGTGTAATTATGTTTTAACCAAAATTTCCCTTGTCATGAAATCAATGAGATTGGACATTATTAATTTAGAAAGATTAGCACATGCGTATACTATTTGATTTGATCAAATCATCTGATCTCATAAAGATGTCTAAGTATAGCATGTGGATGCTTACTAGGAGTAGTAAGTGCATCGGAGTGATCGCAGGAGATAGTCATATGGAAATCTAAACAATGTTAATGATATACCTCTGCACGGAAATGTGCAAATGTCCTTAGACTTGAGATGCTTAAGAGTGATCTAGAGTGTGATTCCATGCCTTGCTCTCCCAATGAGTATGCTCATAGGGTGGATATTAGGTATAGTTTGAGACACTCATAGATATTTAAGTAGTCAACTGTCACAGCCCAACTTGGGAGCCATGACGGTCCTAGGGTACGGGTGATGCTTATGCTACCAGTACCGCGAAGAACCCATAAACTATACTATATGGCATGCATACACAATTAAGCTTAATATAGCTTAAATAATTTAAGAA
>CANXYC010861292.1:0-15793 GCA_948193065.1 Aleurites moluccanus | reverse complement strand
TATATAATAGAAAATGAATAATAAAGTAAGTATTTGTATAAATAACAGTATATAATTATATACCCATATATATATATATATATATATATATATATATATATATATATATATATATATATATATATATATATATATTTATTTAAATTCAATCAGTTCAACTTATTTTTCTAACATCTATAGTCTATCATTATAAATATAAATTGATATAATTATTTTACTTTATTGATGATTTTAAAGTGACGATTTTTTTTTTTTATTATAGAAGGCAGATATTAAATTTAAATTTATTATTTAAATCATATATATTTTTTTAAACTTACCTCTTATGTCTCAATGTGCACAAATTAACAAATTTATCAATTGCTGTGCAATTTATTAGCTACTGTGTGCGTTTATATTTATAAACACATTAGAAAAGCATGTGTAAAAGTATGTGATCAACATATTACTGCTTTTCTCTCGCTGCTCACAAGCTTATCAGCCCTCTCCTTCCAGTGCTCAGATTTGGGCTGTTGTCGGCCACTTTGACCAGTGGCAACCTTAAACTTCTGATTTTACACTAAGTATTAGCTATATCATTACTGTTACTTTTTCTTTTCCTCTTCAGTTTTAATGGTGTATGCTATCCTTATAAAGGGCTTTTTATGCTTTTTGCAATGGAGCTTTTTGTGATTGACGAAAAAAATGAACTTAAATTTTTCATTGTGTTAGTTCCATCTATTCAGTCAGAGGCGATCTTATCAGTTGATTGGAGGAGGCCATGGCCACCTCCTTTTTCTAATAAAAAATACAGCTTGTCCAACCCAATCTCAGTCACAATTGGACTTTTCTTGAGAAAATCCAAGAACATTCACTTATTACTGTTTTTCACTACTAGTACTCTTCCTTTTTTATAAAAAAAAATAAAAATAAATAAAAATAAATAAAAATAAAAAAAAATTAACTAGTACTTTTCCTTTTTTTTTTTTTTTAAAAAAAAAAAAAAATAGCTTTCCCTTCTTTTATATGTAATAAACTCTCATGAGTAATTGACACCCGTGATACCTAAACTTTAAGAGTTATTCTAAATTAATCACTAAATGAAAATTTATTGCAGACTAATACCTAAACTATTTTAAAAAATTTACCGGCTGATCACTTATCAGAAAATTCACCGGATTGGCACACGTAGCAGCCACGTAAGCTCTATGAGTCGAAATAGCTGGCAACATGTAAGCAACACGTGGCACAAAGTTGCTGACTCATTTGCTACGTAAGCGAAGCTGATTCAAAAATTTTGGGTCCCACATGAATAGTGACGAGGACACATGGGCCAATGCATGTGGGACATGTGTAGGAAAGAGAAAATTAATTTTTTTTTTTGGCTTTCATCCCATCAAAGCTTCCCTCTTTCTTCTTTCATTCAAAATTTCCTTCCTTATCAGTTGAAATCCCTCCCATAATCCATCGATTTCTTCTGCTTCATCCATTTCTATGCTTATTGATTAGTAATTATGCTAAGATTATTGCCTTAATTTTGCTAAGTTTTTGCTTAAAAGTGTTAGTGTAGGTGCTCTAAAGACAATTATTGTAATGATGTTTTTAGAAATATATTAATAAAAATGCATTATTTATTAATCAGTACTTATTATTGTTTAGAGTAATATTGTATAACTGTTTAATAAAGTCCATGGTATAAACATAGCCTGGAGGCATTCATGATGAGATTATGATAGTGAGATGTTTATAATGTGCAATTATATTTTAACCTAAATTTCTCTAGTCATAGAATCAATGAGAATGGACATTATTGATTCGGAAAGACTAGCACATACGTATACTATTTGATTTGATCAAATCATTTGATTTGATCTCATAAAGATGCTGACATTGAGATGTTTGAGTATAGCATGTGGATGCTTACTAGGAGTAGTAAGTACATCGGAGTGATCGCAGGAGATAGTCATATGGAAATCTAAACAATGTTAATGACATATCTGTGCATAGAAATGTGCAAATGTCCTTAGACTTGAGATGCTTAAGAGCGATCTAGAGTGAAAATGCTACACTTTAATTCCATGCCTAGCTCTCCCAAAGGGTCTGCTTAAAGGGTGGGCATTGAGTATAGTTTGACACACTCGTAGATATTTAAGAAGTTAACAAAGGATATCATAACTCCTGTTAGAATGAGGGTTTTACCTAAGGCCTCTTGTATGAGAATATTACTGGAAATCTTTGGCCAAAGTGGATAGTACTTAGAGATGGTCTCTAAGGAAATCATTTTAGCAATGATGCTTGGATTACAAGGAACTACTGTTAGGGCTAAGTGTGGTGTAGCCAGCTTAGTGGAGTTAACACAATGTCCATATATTAAATCGAACTTGGTAAAGGAGCTTGAAGGCATGTGTTAGGGTTTCTGCTTACCACTAGCAATTTCTAATTACTTGGGGGTCATGATGTGTGGCAAGATACAGCTCATGATCTACTTAAGTTAGAGAGATTCAATTGGTGAATTGATTGTGAATTAAAAAAGTTTAATTCATATAATCCTTGTTGGATAAGGACTACCTTTTATGAAAATTTCTTATTTTGGAAATAGGAATTCCACTTAAGAGTTTTCTAAATTAATTTAAGAAAATAATTAATGACTTAAGTTGCCATTTAATTAGGGAACCTATTAGGTCACACGCATAGAAGTGTTTCAAACAATAAGTGAAAGAGAAAATTAAATTATGATTAAATGAGATTTAATTCATATATTTAATTATGGAGCTTTTTTTTTTTTTGCAATAATTTAATAAGATTAAATTAATTATCTAATTTAATTATTTACATATGATGTATTTAATTAAATTATGACCATTGGATTATTTTAATATTAGGATCAATAAGTCCAAGGTCAAAGGAGTGTGTTTGACCTTTCATTAATGGCATTACTGCCATTAGGCTTATTATTTTAATCTAAGCCGTTAGATTAAAACCTAATTAATTAAGTGCCATATAAATATGATGAGATCATAATTAAGAAAACCTTAAGTCATAAATCACATCCCTTGGCCGAAAATATTGAGAGGAAAATCAAGAAAGAATTCGGCTACCATTCCTTCTTCATCAAAATCGAAAATCCTAAGGCTTGCAACTAAGGATTTTTGGCACCTCTTTCCTAAAAGCTTGTTGTTTGTTCTTCGCGTGGAATACTAGTCGGGCTTTCCTCATCTTGTAGGAAAGATAGTGGTTTGCTAGAACCCTTTCTTGGTGATCAAGTGAAGAAAAGGTTTCCAAACACAAAGGTAAAAATCTTGATCTTTTAATTAATTTTCAATTTTAATCAACATAGAGATCTTGGTTTAGGATTTTTTTTTTGTTTTTCCGCTGCGCCTAACGACCTAAATCCCAACAAAAAGAACCCTAATTTTGAAAGAACCTAAAAACCCCAAATATTAGAAAACCCCAAATATTAGAAAACCCTAAAAAGTTACCTCTTTTGCCATGGCGCAATTAATCGTTCCTAGATGTAAATGTGGGATTCCTTGTTTACTGAAGATATCATGAAGCAAAAAAAAAAAAAAAAAAAAATCCTGGAAGGCAATATTTTAGGTGTAGGAATTACATGAAGTAAGTTCATACTCTTTATTTTGTTATGTTCTTATTTTACTGCTTTGCTTTTCTTATATATGCGGAATTTGTGATGTATTTTGGGTTAATTGATGTTTGTTGCTTAGCAAGGGTGGGTATATTGTAAATTTTTTTATTGGATTGATCCATGATCAATGAATGGAGATGTATATGCTGGAAGTTACATAATTGATGAATCATCACTTATCTTCGGCAATGGTAAAAGAAAGGAGGAAAATATAGATGAAGATTCTCCAATTGAGACAATTAATGGAGTCCCAAAGAAGAACAATTACTATTTTGTTTTCTGTTTTGGTTTAGTTTTTTTTCTTAGTTGGTGTGATAGTTGGGTCTTGTACGAAATAATAGACATATAGGAAGGTGAATATTTTGTAAGGGGAATTATAAGAATGTTAATTAATTAAGATTAAGTATATTCTTTATTAGCTAAAATGATGTATGTTGACCTTGTATTTTGAATTATTAATAAAATATGAAACATGTTATGAAATTAGCATGGGTTATTATGTCGTTGAGACCCTGTTAAGTTATATTATTTAAATTGTAAACAAATATATATTAGAATAAATGAGTGCTCTTGTATTAAGAGGAAATTATTGCTAGAAACAATATTTTCAAAAATTGTTTAATAGTCAAAAAGATCATTGGATTCCATATTGGTGTTAAAAAATAATAATATCCTTTATAGTATTGTACAAATGACATGTGACTCAAGTTCCCACATGTCATATTCCCAACACTTACAGCAAGCAAATATCAACAAAAATAAAAAATTGTTCACCATTGTATAAACATGGCAGAGCAGTGCCTTTAGCATGTGCATATATGTTGCTAACCCTAAGGAATCTCTATCTAACAAAAACAAAAAAGCATTGGTGTAATATCAGTACTTGTTCCTTGTATAATATCTTGAGCTTCCTACTTCTTTAAATGGTTCTTCATTGGTGTAATATCAATGCTTGTTTCTTGTATAATATCTTAAGCTTCCTACTTCTTTAAATAGTTCTTCATAATGCTTGAGCTTCATTTTCTTTTGGTTGGTTTGATTTTTTTCTTAATAGTTCCAGCTGGTGTAAGGGATGATGAAGTGAAACCACTAGGTTGTTTGTTGCTTGTTTTTGTTGATGAAGGCCTTTTAAACATTGTCCTTGGTCCAGTTGATGGTTTCTTGACAGAGCTGTGTATGTTTATGGTAATAGGTCTTTTGGGAAAACCAGATACCCTTTGAACTAAAGGTCTTTTCTGCTGTAAAACATATTTCTCAATAATTTTGGCTTCATCATGTTCAGTTTCATCACTGTCATCCATGTCTTCATCTACCATTTCTCCTATGAACTTGTCAATGTCATCTAGTTGCTCATCACTCTAGTTTGGGTTAACAAGTACTGATAATGGTAGTTTTTTTAGATGATCTTGGTTGTGAGTGAGATGACGCTTGTGACTGAGATGATGGTTGTGAATGAGATGATGGTTATGACTGAGATGATGATTGGGATTGAGATGATGGTTGGGAGTGAGATAATCTTGTTTATGGCTGAGATGATGACTTTTGTGAGTGAGATGTTAGTGGTTGTGACTAGTATGAAGGTGGTTGTGTTTGAGAAAGTGGTGTTCCAATTGAGACAATGGTGGTTGTGACTAAGATAGATTTATTTCGTGCATTACAATTATACGCAGATAAGTTTTCATACACACATGATTGCCACTAATGAGAATAGTTGTAATTTTCAGTTTCATACCTCAAATATTGATGAGTTGTCTTTGATCGTTGGATTTTGAAGGCTTTCAATTATAGCATTTATAATAGAATTGTAGTGCCTATTAGTCTCCTATCAAACAAACAGTATAAAGAATATCAATAACATCCAACGATTTCAAGTAATAAAATTGATACAATACTAAAGGTAAATATATACTCACATCAGACATCCATTGCACAGTGCCAACAATTGGATCGACACTTGGTCCTTTGCTTGCAAGGAAAGCTTTGATCTTCTTACTTCTTTTTACCTACAAGTAATATCAGCCCAATAATTAGATGAACAAACAAGTAATTGATTCAAACACAACATTATGAGTCAAATGTGCTTACATTTAGCTCTCTTGATTTGTTGCTGGCCCTCTCTTCATTTTGTTTTTTTTTCTTATGGAATTTGCTATTATGGCCTTTAATGCCACATAGCTTACAAGTTATGATTGAACCTCTCCTAGACACTCTACCATTAGTAGCTAGATACTCCATTTCATGAGCTTCTAATCTCTTTAATTTGGTTTTCCTCCCTTTTTTAGGTTTTGGCATTTAAGAGGTAATAAGGCAGGTTCAGAACTTATAGGCCACATTTCAAAGCCATTGAGTGGATTAAGGCAATGTGTGTAAATTTTCAAATAAGTTTCAATTTTATAACAATCATCCATAAAATCTTCAGGTATTTCTCTATTTAACATCAGTGCACACATTGTATGTGCAGAAGGAATTGCAATCAACTCTCACCTCCTACAACTACAACTCTTTTCAACCTTATCCACTATATATTGTCTACCAGGATCATAAACCTCATATTTGTTTCCCCTAGCCCAAACAGATGTATAATTGAATGAAAACTCCTTAATTTTATCTAGTTTTTTCTTTATCTTAGGACATAAAAGCCTAGTAATCTTCCTCATTGCATCAATTTTCATCCATATCCTCTTCTTCAATTTACGCCTAATTATTTCTAAACATGAAACTATTCCCTTATCCCTAGCTTGTAAAATAAAAGAGTTAAAATACTCACATATGTTATTGAGAAGTAGATCACACTTGGCATGTGTGGGGAAATGAGACCTACTCTAGTGCTTCGCATCCTTGTTGCATGACCATTAGTGTGTTTTATTGTATTTTTCATCCAGTCCCTCCATGCATTTTGTGAATCTTTGAACATAGGAAGCCCTTGCACAATCCCAAAGCATATCTTTAAGCTCTTTACCTTTGAATTGCTTTCTGAAGTTGGTGTAGATGTGCCTCACACACCATCTTTTTTCTGATGCAAGATACAACTCATCCAATGCTGGACTAAACCCTAAGAAGAAGGAAATCAAAACCAGTTGTCAGCAGACAAAAAATAGTGTACAATCATATTTATTTAAAAAAAAAAAGAGATAAATATGTTAGGAAATTACCTTTTGCCTGTCAGAAATGAATGTCCAGTGCCATGGATCTTTTCGGATATCAAAATCTAGGCTTAACTCAATTAAGAACCATAACCAGTTGGACTTGTTCTCTCTTCTCACAATAGCCCATGTCAAAGGATAGATGCAATCATTTGCATCAATTGAAACTGCAACAAACAATTGTCCTCTATACCTTCCCTTGAGGAAGCAACCATCCACTCCTATTACCTTTCTATAACCAGCCAAAAAACCCTGCTTCAAAGGCCCTAGATAGATATATATTCCTCCAAACCTAGTAGGGTCATCATCATCCTACAAAAACTGTACATTACTCCCTGGATTTGTTCTTAAAATTTCTAATTTATAAATTTGAAGGCTTGAAAATTGTTATTTCTTATCACCATTGATGAGAGAAAAAATAATTCTCCAGGCTCTCCATGCCTTTGTCATAGTGACATGGACATGGTAGTCCTCTTAGATAGTTTTAATAAACCCATTCAAATTTCATGTTGGGTCAACCCTAAATCTCTCCACATAGGTCTCAGCTAACCATTTTGATGTTACTTGTTTAATGCAATCTTTACTACATGTATGCTCAAAAATCCCTAATTTTATTTGTATAGTCTTGGAATCCTTAACCATTGGGTTACAAAATATGTAGAATGGACAACCCTTGGCAAACCTTGCCATACATATTCTTTTATGATTTGGCCTAGACCAAATTTGCCATCTATTTATCCTAGCCCATTGTCTACATGCATCTTTAAATTCTCCTAAAGATTTGAACCTCAGACTTGAAAATATTCTTGGATTTTTCATGTCTCTCTCAGCTATGAACTCAAGATAATTCAATTTTATTTTTTAACCTCACTTTCACTATCTATCTCAGAGGAAAATAGCAACTCATCTGAAGAAGCAAAATCACTATCATCACAGTTTACATATACATTGTCTACAATTGGATCTACAGCAGCATTGTTCTTGGATGGTCTTCTTTTAATGTCCGTTTCTATATTTTGATCTACACGAATATCAAAAAGCTCATCATCCCCATCCCACATATCATAGTCACTATCGACAAACTTAGTACTGGGATCCTCATAGTCTTCATCATCACTGTCTATGCTACCCTCACTATCAGCATCATCAGAAGTCCTATTGTATACAACCAACCCTTTACCCTTTCCTTGAACATCTACATTCCTTTTTCATCTTTGGATTTTCTCTCTTATACTGTCAGATCCACTTTCCCCCACCCCAACACCTATTGAACTTATTGGATTATTAGTATGTTTGACAAAAACGTTAATGACTTTAACAGAATCTAGACTGTTACCTATTTTTATTATATCACTATCACTAGATAGCTAGCAGAGATCGCCAAAATAATTGGAGTTGGGTCTTTGCTAGTAGTAGGACAACTCCCCCCCTTATATTATACTCCCTAACAATATTGTATAACACTAACATAGATAATCTATCCCCACTACAGTAATCAAAGTAATCAATTGACCCATTCAAATACCCTAACTCCCTCAATTGCCTACTATGATGCAGTTTAATAGTAAAATATTTAGAGCAAGTGGCTGCAAACAGATAAGAAAGAAACATACAAATAACAAGTCAGTACATAGTCACTATCTACAATAAAACAACACCACATAATATAAAACTATTCTGACATACTACAATATTACATGTCCCCATATACTAACTACAACAAATCAATACCCAACAATCATCCATTGCAAAGCCATATACCCAAGTCAAAAACAATTGACACAAGCATCATCTTTTCCAAACTCATTAAACTCGAGCACATAACCCATATTATCAAAGTTATACAGAACCCTTGACCAAAAGAAAGAAAAACTTACATAATATGGAGCCTCATCGTTTGGCTTCCTATATCTCCAGTCCATTTTCTTTCTCACACAATCTTCTGTCACTCATCAATTTTATAATATTTTCTCCAAATATCTTTTCTATAACCCTAATTAATTGAGCGCCAAATTTTCCGCCTAAAAATGATTCCTTTCTTTTATAACTAAAAAAAGACCTATATAGATTAATTAGATTAGAGTAAGGAGTACGCGATGAGATGGAGAGAGAGATTTCTTCTTTAGAAATCTTTTCATTTTTCAAAGAGATAATTTACAAGAGAGAAATAGGGAGAGAGGAAAGCTTTGATGGGACGGAAGCTAAAAAATATTTAATTTTCTTTTTCCTACACGTGCCTCACATGCATTGGCCTAGGTGTCCTCGTCATTGTTCATGTGGGATCTAAAATTTTTGAATCAGCTTCGCTTACGTGATAAATGAGTTAGCAACTCTATGCCACATGTTGCCTAGTTGACAAGCTGATTTGGCTCATCGAGTTTGCATGACGATCACGTGTATTGATCCGAAGAATTTCCTGACAAGTGATCAACCGGTGAAATTTTTAAAAAGTTTAGGTGGTTCGTGATCAATTTAGAATAACCCTTAAAGTTTAAGTATCATGGGTGTTAATTACCTAAACTCTCATTGATGATGATGATGACGATGATAAATTATAATAACAAAATTGAAAATTTTATGTTTTAAAATTATTAGTAAAAAATATTTTATAAATTAAAATAGTTATCAATGTCTAAAATTTAATAAAAAAATTTTATAATATTATAAATAAAAATTAAAGTGTTAAATAATTAATAAATTTTAAAAGTTAATACTATTAATTTTATAACAATAAAAATTGAAGTGTGAATTATTAAAAAATAATTTCAAATTTAATGAGTTATCTATCTATTATTTAGTTAATTGAACAGTGCGTAAAACCCTCCAAAACTAATTTTAACTTATCTGTAGAGAAAAAGAAAAATTATCAAAAAATTTTAAAAAACACTAATCACAAATGGTATTTCAGATGGCCTAATTATTCTTGTTGCTTCCACATATTTCACTCCTTTTTTGGCCACTCTCGATTTGCAATCCTAGCTTCGTCCCTGTATCCAGTTACCAAGAAAATTTTTCAACGATCTCCTCTTAGTTAAGCTTACCTGATGATAAAGCAAATTTAGTATCGATCACCTTTACAACTATTCAGGTGTGTTTTAATGTCACCAATCACAAGGCATCAATAATTTTTTTATGAATCTTTATTTAGTTTACTAGTAATTCAAAATTCAGATAGAGCTATATCATTTCGTGGTGTTTTAAAAAAAGTTGTGACTCTATTTATTTTTCACCTATAAATTAAATGATTTATTTTCATTTTAAATATAATTTTATCTCCATATTCAGACATTGTGGTATAAAGATGTATTAAGAAAATGAATTTTTGATTTGTTATTTATATTATTCTCATGTATTTTTTCTTTTAATTAATATAAGTTTTATCTTTTTCTTAAAAAAAAGTGATCAACATATTAAAAAATTATGATTTTCCTACAAATTATTTTAAAATACAAATAAGAAATTCACATTATAATTTGCTAGCTGCAATTGAGAGGGGCAGGATCCTGTCTAAGAAAATCATATTTAAAAATTATATTATCCCTATGAGTCCCATCCCATCAATTAAAACTAATAAAGTTTATATTATTTACTCAAATTTTGTTCATTGTATATATAAAAAATTGTTATGGCCAACAAAACCAATTATATTATTCTCAATTGTAAATATATTGTGTCCCATTTTCTGATATGCATCAAATAAGTGATAGTAGTGCTGAAAAGGAGGACACTACAATTATATTAATAACTCAGATTAAGATATTTTTGCTAGATAATGATGGGACTCATATAAATAACAAACACTAATACTATGTTTTGGGAGCAATTAGAATCCAAAATAATATCTTAGAGGTAGCAGAGATGCCAACAAATACATGCAAGAACACAAGATGTGAATATTTGATGATGTGAGATGTATCAATGTGTTTTGAAATAGTATCATAAAACAAAATCAAGTCAAATTGTAGAACTGAATGTATCATAATACAAGATCCTATCATCCATCTTTAACTTAATAAAAAATAAAAAATAAATCCTAGTCAGTGTACAGATTAATGCATTAGACTATATATTTATTTATATAAATTATAATTTTACTGTATATCTAAATTATAAATTTAGACATTAATCGTAAACAACTTTCTCGTAATAACTCTAATCGAAATTAAAACCTAAATAAAATTTAACCTACTCTTAAATATAAATCTCATAATACAATACTTAATTCATTAATTAGGGTTAAAATTTTTATAAGTAATTTTAGATTATAATGTAAGTGGTGGATTCATATTCATATTTTAGATTACTCATTTTTTTTTTTCTTTCAAAAGAATTAAAGTGTAAAAGGAATTACAAAATAAACTATTATAATACCAGGACTACTGTTTTTGGATTGAGCTTTAGAAGATTACAATAGTTTTTTTTTTTTTTTTTTTTTTTTTTTAAATCAATCTAAATTGCGATTCGAGGTCAAAAATACATATTTTACTAAAATATATATCAAGTTTTATAATTTAAAACAATATTATAGTGAAAGAGATATGAATTCAAATCATAATACTTCCTTTATATTTATAAATAATTTTCAATATGCAAAAAATATATATTTAAAAAAGAATTGAAATTACATGCTTCCATTAGTCATATTAAATATCAACAACCTGCATCTCTTTTTCCTTGTTCTTTGTAGACACTGTCATATGATTTCTTTGACAATAATGGGAAGATATGGGATAACAATGATGAAGCTAAAACACATGTGTTTGAAACTCTTAAGATTCTCCTACAGCAACATTATATTTTTAATCTCTTTTTTTTTCCCTTTGAATTAATTATTATGTTTGTAGTAGGCCAATATGTCTTTTGAATCCTAAATTTTTAATTAATCAAAGACCAATTAGAGCAACTTCAGTCTACAAGTTAGTCAAAAATTTGGACCCATAGAAATATTTTAATGTTAGGTATTCATTTGTAGTTGGTTTTCACATAATATCAATGAAATTTTTTCCAATATTAGGCGCCTGATTTTCACATTGTCACCTCTCTAGGTTTTCTTTTACAAAATACTATATTATTGGATAGAAAAATTCCTGATTGTATCATATCTTTTGTCTAAGATAATATTATTAAATTTTTATCTTCAAAAAATATATATATTAGGCCCCTGCTACCTCTCCATATATGGTCAATTTGTGACTTGTTTCACACTATCACTATGAATAATTGGAAGTGGAAAGTACCTTTATAAGGTGTAACTATCAAGTCAAATGGGGTAGGGCAAGGGAATTTTTTTTTTTCTAAAAATTTTGTTATGAGAGATCATTAAAAACAAGAGAGAATAACTCAATGTTTAGTTCATTTAATATACATATATTTCTTAAAAAAAATTCTATTTATATATGAATTTTAAAATGAACCCTCAATTTAATCCCAAATATTAAGACCTAACCTTATTTTTTAGACCCAACAAAATTTAAGTTGACTTTTTCTTTTAGGAAATGAATAAACTTCGTTAAACATACATATCAGAGGTCTCAAAATACAGTATAGAAGTCAACATTGGTGGGGTTCTCAACTCAATCCAAGGGACAAAAATGATTACAAAAGTATTTTCTACCCAATCAGCAGCTGAATTTGTTGTTCTAGGAACATATCTAACATCTGCACAAGCAATAGATAATTCTATCTATAATTGATTCTATTTCCCAAAACTTGCTCATTCCTTTTATAATAGCTTGCATCAAGATCTCTGCATCCAATTAAAAAATAACTATTGGATACCTAGAGATTTAACCAAGAGGACAACTGACAAAATTCCAACAGTTGCTGCTTACATACTAGAAATACAATTACATCTAAAGGCATATTCACATAGCATTCTCCATAAAATGATCCCTCCCAATACCTGACATTCCATACAAAAAATTATATTGTTTAAATTCAGCATCATAATTAAATTTTATGTAATTAGGAGGGGCAACCATTTCTGAAAAGTAGTGTGCTAAAAGTAAACTGAACCTATTTGGTGACAACTTGCAAGTGTCGGATTTAATTTATATGCAGATGTAGATGTTGCTGTATGGTTTGAATCTCTATGATTAAAAACAAAATTATTTCTTAACTTTCATATTTGCCAGCATAGTATAGCGATTTTCTGAATTTTTCAAAAGTTTTGGAGGAAATTAGTTATATTAGACCACCAAAAAGGAAATTTGGTAATAAAAGAAAGATTAGGTTTTATTAAACTGTGCTTGCAAATCAAATGTAATATCTGTCATTTTGTAGTATTTTTATTGATTTTTGTATGCTTGGAAAACCTATCAAAATTTTAATGAGAATGTTGAGAATTTCAGAAATTTCTATTTGGATTATTGTAGGATATTATGATGATCATTTCATATTCTTAAAGACATAATTTGGTAAAGTGTAAAACATAAAAGTGGTTAATTTATGTCTTATCTATAATTTTGTAAAATGGTTTGGCAAAATTCTGTGTATGTGATGAGTTGTGTTTATTTGAGGAAGGCTGGTCTGGTTAAAAATTTCTACAGGGATGTAGTATCTGTTTGGAATTACTGGGAATGACTGAGATAGAATTAGCTAAAGTTGTGAACATGAGAAATGTTTCTTTGTATGTTGAGATGATGACTGTAAAATTTTAGAATTTTTGGATAAGTATATCTCAGTAGAGAGTGATTTGTATCAGGGTTATTCGGTTTGATTTTGGGGCAAGAGTCTGGGTAATATTTGGAGAGTTACCATGATCTGTGTGATGATTTCTTTGATTTAAAATTTTGATATTTTGTGGTCCTGCATGTTAATTTTAAGTGACAAAAAGAATTAGTGAGTTTGGATATTTGTAGCTCATTTGCGAGTTGGCTAAGTGTGGGATGTTCAGGCAGGAGTTTAACTTAAAAGAATTTGTTGTGGCGAGCCAGCATAATGCGAGGAGGCATTTTGCGGAATGGCAATGCGAAGTGGCATAATGGCGAAGTGGCAAAATGAGTTGGCCGAAGTGGCAGTTGGCGAAGAGCTAAGGCAAAGAGATTTGGCGAAGAGGATGGCGAAGAGCTTTGGCGAAGAGGATTTGGCGAAGAGGATTTGGCGAAGAGGTGACATTATGCGAAGAAGCGTTATGCGAAGAGAGAATGTGCGAAGTGGCAGTTCGCGAAGAGGCGAAGAAGCATTGCCGAGGTGGCTTATGCGAGGAAGAGTTGCGAGGAGAGTCTGGCGAGGCAGCATGTGCAAGGCAGCATGTGCGAGGTAGCATTGCCGAATCAAGAATGGCGAGCTGGCTTAGGCGTGGGAGCTTTGCCGAGGCAGTTTGACGAGCTGGTTAGCGTGTTTCTGGGGCAGTGTCTATTTAAACCCAGTGAACCCCAGTAGCATTCCACGATTTTCTTTCTTTCTTCCTTCGTTTAATTTCAGTCTTTTCTCAGATTTGTTCCATTTTATATTCTAAGGCATTAATACTCATATTAATGCAATAGACTTCTAGATTAGTCTATAGTAAGGCAGAATCATTAGATTTGAGCAGTAATTGCAGAAATCTCAGTTTGAAGGAAATAAGGTAAATTTTCTTCCTAAGTTATTTTCTTTGGATTTATTTAAGTTTATGGGTTAGGATAATTAATTCTGGGTATACAGAATTTATTTCTAGTGATCTGAAGCTATTAATGGTAATTAATGTAGGAGAAATTTGAAGGTTGAGACTGTCATGAATAGTAACTCCGAAAATTAAATGCAGTTTTTCTTTAAGAGATAAATGAAATTATTGTTGGGAGTTAAGAATAGGGATTCTAAGATAATTAATTATTAGAAAATCATGTTAAATATTATTGGTTTGGAGAAACCCTAATATTTGTATATTTGGGGAATTTCTTAGGAGATGAAATTCAGAATTGATTGAGGAATTAATTAAGCAGAATTCTGAGGAGGAATTAAGAGAAATTTGTGTAAGAGATAAGTATGAACATTTTATTTGATTATTGCTTTTTGAAATTAAGTAACCAAGTATTCTTACAATTGATTATTCTATTGTATGTATTTATATACTTGTATAATGAAAATGGCTTGATCAACCTTCTTAGATCAAGTCCATTTGTTTTTGCTTACAAACCCGATTTGAATGATATTAAATGATGATGGTCTTGCGACCAATATGCTTCTTATGATTTTTAAACCCATGACCCATGGTTCATTGGTCCATTGTGCACTTTAGGAGCCCAGCCGATAGGGTTTTTATCGGTGTTCCACCTAGAGGCGGCCAGGAGCTCTAGGCGTATGCCTAGACAAGCATGTGTGCACGTTGAGGTAGCAAGGCTACCGATACGTATGTTATGATATGTGATCAGTTCTACCAGATGAGATTTGATAATGCCATTCTTTGTAGGCATTTTATGTTCTAAATATGAACCATGATTTGAATTTGACATGATTTGATATAGCCCAACTAATATAAAAACCACATTTCTTTCAAGTAAAGCTCATGACCTCTTTCATGCTTTTATGTATAATTATTCGTTCATGACCATGATTCTATATTTAATTCTTATTGTATAATGTTCATATCTTACTGAGTTGAAAGCTCACTCATTTTCTGTGGATTTCAGGTGCTAGCGTAGCTCGTGAGGGGGCTAATAGAGAAGATCATGCTTCTTGATTTATTTACTTCAAGAAGCTCCATTGTAATAATCCTTTTGAGATATTTTGTATATATATTAATGGTATTATGGTACAATATGTATTTGAGTGAACTCTAGAGATCCGTAGTTAGTTTTTCGAGGATACTAGAATATTTTGATGTATTATTGCTACCTTTTTGGGTACTCTTGTTCCTCAGTGATGTGAGATGTCTCTTTTGATCATTAAGGAATAAGAGAAAAATATGAAATGATAATAGAAAATATATGATTGATGTTAAATTATATGTATGGAAATAATTATTGTATGAAAATGTATGATGTTGAAATTGATAGAATGGTATATGAGATTCATGATTTGTGAGTTCTACGGGTTTATGGTGGCCTTA
>CANXYC010861095.1:0-11039 GCA_948193065.1 Aleurites moluccanus | reverse complement strand
CAATGAACATGGCATTGGAGAATCAAATATTAAGGTTTGGTTTCACAATGAACTTTCCAAGAAATAATAATAGACAAATAAGTATAGCAAGTTTCATATTCAATTCAAGAGGTTTAATTGATTCCAATGGCTAATATGGTTATAATGTGATAAAGGTCATTTATAATCATATTATGATAAAGGTCATTTATCATATAACAATGGTTAGTCAATATTCAAAAATATAATCAAGAAAGTCATATTTCACATATGCCAATACAATGTCTTAGTAAGGTTCAATGGATTAATTAGAAAACAATAGATAGCAATAACAATGTATATGAGACTTATAAGGTAGGATCATGGCATAATCAATGAACTTGAAACATGGATGAACAATGTAGATTCTATTAAAGAAAGGTATTTATATGTTACTTACCTTGTAAACCAAAAGAACCAAAATAGACTCCCTTCTCTACTCAACATAAACAATAGGAGTAATCATATGGCTCCCCCTTATCTTTGTCTTTTCATTTTGTAATACCCTATATATATGCATAACATGTTTTTGTGAAATAAATTCTCAATATGTAGATTAAAATTATTGAAATGGATAATGATAATTTTAAAAACTCAGTTAGAGCGAAAACGAGAAAATTTTTTCGAAATTATCGGTACCGATATCGCTGCCGCAAAAATGGCAGTACGGTTGACGGATGAATTTCTGAATTTGGATTGAGGGTAAATGATAATGTATATTCATGTGTGAATACATTAAAAATAAAGAGGTAAAAATATTTAAGAACACCGATAAAGTAAGCGATGGCAAAACCGTAAATAAAGGGTACTTCGGAGGAATAGTAAAATTTTGACAGTCTGAGTTTCAGAACGTCTCTAAAACTATTTTTAGTAATTAATATTAATAAAAATAAGAGGTTTGAACATTCACTTTGAATTTCAATTCCCGATGGAATTGTCAGAATAAATTACCGAGCGAAAAAGGACCAAAAACAAATTTTGAAAAGTTGGAGGACTAAAAGAGAAATTTATCATTTTTCTCTTACTATATAAGCAAGACTTAGACAAATTTTTGCCATTTTTCTCTTCTTCCATCCGTGGCCATTTTCTTCCTTTTCCATTTGATTTCTTTCTTTGATTTATGAAGGGAAATTGTTGGAAACCTAAAACAAAAACCATACAAATCTAAATCTATCAAAATCAACCATAGAAAATCAAGAAAAATTCAAGAACACATCATTGAGGAATTCGGCCACTTTGAGGTATTTTAGGTAAATTGTTTATTTGTTTGTTTTTATGGTTTAATTAGATTAATTAGGTGTTGGTAGAATTGGGTAAATATTTTTCCCAATTTTTAAACCCTAAAGTGAAATTGTAGGATTTGATTTTATGTATATGAGTTAGGATGTATAAATTGGCTACATAATAAGTTAATTGGATATTTATTGGTGTTTAATTGATGTTCGTATTGTTGTAGAAAATTTGATTGGAGAAAATCATCGATTTTGGCCTATATCGAGCAATTGAGGATTTGGGTAGCAAATCAAGTTTGCTTGGTGATTTGGAGTGTTATGTGAGTCTCTATGCATCAAATTATATACCTAAATTGTTAAAATGTCATTTGGAATCCATATGCCAAAAACCCTTTTTGGTCGAACCCTAATTGTGACATTTTGCCTAATTTTGTGCTTTGGTGTTGGACTTGTTTTCCATGCCAAATTGATATGTTTGTTGAAGATTATTGAGTTATGGTTGTTGCCTATAAATTGATTTCCATATGCATATTTGTTGATAATTGGGGAAATGTCAATATTGCACCGAAACCATGCCAAAAAATTAGTAGGCCAACTATTTGAATGCCACCGTCGCCAGCGACAATGGCATGCCAATTGCGTCAAATTTTTGGCCGCAAATGACCAAATTATGTTTGTTCCTATTTTTGGTCATTAGACCTTTAGTCATCGTTTAATTGATTATTATTGATATATTATTGACTTTATGCTCATCTAATTGATTTCTGATGAGTTATTGATATTACTGATGCCATTGTTTTGAAATGGTATCTATTGATGTGTTTATCGCTTCTATTGACTCTGAGGTGATTTGACAAAGCTGCCATTCCGACAGGGTAGTGAGTTCATGCTGTCGGCCTTGTGCACATTGTATTGATTGATACCCTATACTAGGAAGGGATGTCCTAGTCATAAGACCTGATTTGTCTTATGTTATATTTATATACATATATAGTGATTTGTGCTTGGCACATTTCTATGCGTTCCATGGCTCTATATATGTCATTTACATCTTGTCCATGTGTTATGTGCTTCTTGAATATGATTGCTTACTTACAGTCATATTCTATACTTGATTCTGTATTACAGACATTCTGGCAGTTTGATTCATTTTAGTCATCTGCTTATTGTTTATTGATGTTCCATTATCCATTTTATTGGTCGATGCATATTAGATTCACTGAGTATCATATATACTCACCCTCTCACTATTTACCCTCTCAAGTGCAAAGTAGGAGGCAGATATCCCAGCTCTTTTGACTCTCTGTGGACTATGCAGTCTCATAGCAGTGTAATTATATTAAACACTGTATTATTTTTGAATGTTCATATCCTAACTGCTCCATGGGTTTTGTATGGTATAGTTAGAGTATCAACATATATGTATGAGAATATTGGAGATTATTAATGATATGATTATAGTATTTACAGAATGAATGGCAGAGTGATAGAATGAATAGTATTTATGTGAGTGATTGGTTATATATATTGTTATGAGATTGATGATGGGTAAATGTGTTTCCGCTGCGATATTGTGATTGCATTGTAGTGATTGATGGGTTCTACAGGTGTTGGTTGCCTCGGCATCTCCCGCACCGTAGCACCATCGCGATCCGACAACGGGTCGTGACAGAGGTGGTATTAGAGCTCTGTATTTACAGAGCCTAGGTTATAGAGGAATAGTGAATAAGTACAGTATGGGTAGAGTTAAGGGAACCATGGAGCATAGGAATTACTGTATCATCATTTGTTATATTCGTCAAATATTTATAAGTGTTTTGCATTTCTATAATATACTGAGTACATTTTTTGTTTTTCAGAAAATTTTACAGAGATGTTTGATGATGGTGATAGAGGTACTAGGGAGACAGTGGTAGCCTCCAATGAGTCGTCAGCTAGAGTGTATTCTGTTTCAGAGGGTCCGTCAAGATCCCGACGGACTAGGGATATAGAGAAGGGCGAGGACCCCCTGGAGATATGAGATGATGATGAGGAGGATGGATCTGCGTAGGGAGCTGGCAGAGTTGAGGTGGGAGCGACAAACTGTACCGCCGCCTCTAGTACTAGCATCAGTGCCACCCCCTGTCACACCTGCTACAGTGCCAGATGCTCCAGCTCTTGTACAGGCAGTTGTGGTTCTTGGAGAGCCAGTTGTGCAGGGAGCCCGCTGAGTTATTGATGAGGGCGGAGTGTCTATATTTAGCTTTCTAAAACTAAACCTACCTGAGTTTAGAGGCAACAGAGGCAATGATCTAGTGGATTTTCTAAAGGAGGTTGAGAAGGTAGTTCGAAGACTACCTTGTTCTGATCTTAGAGCTGTAGAGTTGGTTGGGTTGTTGTTAAAGGGGAAGGCATGGGCTTGGTTTTCGAAGAGGATGGAGCCTAGATTGTATAGTGAGCATCCACCCGCATGGGCTGAGTTTCATTATGGGTTGATTGATAAGTTTACTACAGAGGGTGTGAAGACCCGAAATCTGATTCAGTTAGAGCAGGGGGACAAGTTTGTAAAGGAGTATGCAGAGGAGTTCATCAGACTGAGTAGATATGCTACTAATATGGTTCCTACTGAGGCTGATCCGATTAGCAGGTTCAGGAGAGGATTACATACCTCGCTTCATAATGCTCTATTGGCTACTGAGTTTACATCTTTGACGATAGTTATCGACAAAGCTACTCAGATGGAAGAGAAGTATAAAGCTGAGAGGGATAAGAGAGATCAGAAGAGGAAAGGAGGACCGGGATCTCAGAGCAGGCAGGGGGAGAGCAGCTCCCAGCCTAGATAGATTGAGTCAGTGCCTCAATTTGATCAACGACCTTCATCTGGTAGTCAGAGGTAGAGGGTTCAGAGTAGAGGACCATCAGTGCAGTATGAACCTTCCTATTCTCAGGGTTCATCTAGACCTACTATGCAGATGGCCACTATACCTATGTGTGATTTTTATGGCAAGAGGCATGGAGGGGAGTGTCGTAGACAGTCAGGTGCTTGCCTGAAGTGTGAGCAACATAGTCATTACATTAGCAGATGTCCCTTATGGAGTAGTCAGTAGCCATCTACTGCGGTTTCTCAGTCTACAGTACAGATGAGTCAAAATATGGCCAGAGAGGCTCCTGGTAGGGGCAGAGGCAAAGTTCAGGCATCTAGTAGTGGTCAGGCTCCAACAGACAGAGGCCAGGGGCGAGTATTTGTTGTGAATGCTCAAGAGGCACAGGGATCCGATAATGTGGTCATAGGTACTATTCTGATATAGAATGAGATTGCTGATGCTTTATTTGACTCTGGTGCTACACACTCTTTTGTTTCACCACAGTTTGCACCTAAGTTAAATAAGGAGAGATAGTTGTTGAGTGTGCCTCTAGTGATAGCTACTCCTATGGGAGGGAGTGTAGATGTGGATTATTATTATTCTGCCTGTATGATAGAGATTGATTATAATATTCTGCGTGCTGATTTGATTGAGCTGCCTGTGTTAAAGCTAGATGTGATCCTTGGTATGGATTGGCTAACTACACATTGTGCATTTATTGATTGTTATAGGAAGAGGGTGAGATTTTAGCCTGAGGGGTAGCCTGAATTTGAATTCCTGGGTAATCAGCGAGAATTCGGGATTAGTTTGGTTTCTGCTATCCAGGCTAAAAGGATGATAGGGAAATGTTGTTCAGCCTACTTGGCTCATGTGATTGATGTGCAGAAGGTTTCTATAGATATTGATCAGATATCAATGGTTCGGGAATTCTCGGATGTTTTCCCTAATGAATTTCCAGGTTTACCTCTAGATAGGGAGATAGAGTTTGAGATTAAGGTGTATTCAGGCACTGATTCGATATCCATTCCTCCATACAGAATGGCACCAACAGAGTTAAAAGTGCTAAAGGTGTAGTTACAGGAGTTATTGGATAAAGGATTTATCAGACCGAGCAGTTCTCCGTGGGGTGCTCCAGTCTTGTTTGTGAAGAAGAAGGATGGCTCATTGAGAATGTGCATCGATTATAGACAGCTGAATAAGATGACAACGAAGAACAAATATTCGTTACCACGGATTGATGATCTATTTGATCATTTGCAGGGTGCCAGTCATTTATCTAAGATTGACTTGAGATCTAGGTATCACCAATTGAGAATCAAGAAGGGTGATGTACCTAAGACTACTTTCAAGACCCGGTATGGACATTATGAGTTTCTAGTATTGCCATTCAAGTTGACTAATGCACCTGCTGCATTTATGGATTTGATGAACAGGGTGTTCAGGCCATTCTTACATAAGTTTGTCATAGTGTTCATTGATGACATCCTTATCTATTCCAAGAGTGAGGAGGAGCATACAGAGCATCTGAGGATTTCATTGCAGACACTTCGAGAGCATCAGTTGTATGTTAAGTTATCTAAGTGCCAGTTCTGGCTAACCGAAGTGTGTTTCCTTAGTCATGTGATTAGTGAGGAGGGTATTATAGTAAATCCTCAGAAGGTTGAAGCAGTGACAAATTGGTCTCAGCCTTCTAGTGTTTTAGAGATCTGTAGTTTCCTTGGTTTGGCAGGATATTACAGGAGGTTTGTGAAGGATTTCTCTAGAATTGCAGCTCCGTTGACTAAGCTGACTCAGAAGCAGGAGAGATATTTATGGATGGATGAGTGTGAGAGCAGTTTTCAAACTTTGAAGACTTGCCTCACTAGTGCTCCAGTGTTAGCATTGCCATCAGAGGATGAGAAGTATACAGTGTATTGTGATGCTTCTCGAATTGGATTGGGATGTGTTTTGATGCAGCTTCGGAGAGTGATTGCCTATGCTTCTCGACAGTTAAAGAAGCATGAGGGAAACTATCCGACACCTGATTGAGAGATGGCAGCTGTAGCGTTTGCATTGAAGATATGGAGGCATTATTTGTATGGGTCTAGATGTGAGATATATACTGATCATAAGAGTTTGCAGTATATACTTCAGCAGAAGGATCTGAACCCCTGACAGCACAGATGGGTTGAGTTGTTAAAGGATTATGATTGTGAGATCGTTTACCATTTGGGCAAAGCTAATATAGTAGCTAATGCATTGAGCTGGAAATCTATGGGTAGTCTAGATCACATCTCGGTTGTCAGGAGACCTTTGATCCGTGAGATGCAGGAGTTAGTTGTTATAGGTGTAGAGTTGGATTTGGGATCCCTGGATTGAAACCAGGCTCTGATAGCCCAGTTTCAGGTTAGGCCATTATTGATTGATGACATTAAGGTGGCACAGGATAGAGATTCATATCTATTGAAGCTGAAGGGCGATGTTCTGAATGGTAAAGCAGCAGAGTTCACTGTAGAAAATGATGTATTAAGATGTGGGAAACAGATATGTGTACCCGACATTGATGGGCTATGAGACCAGATTTTTGAGAGAGGCTCATTATTCATCATATAGTGTATATCCTGGGATTACCAAGATGTACCATGATCTAAGAGATGTGTATTGGTGCTTTGGTATGAAGAGGGATGTAGCTCGGTTTGTCTCTTCATGTTTAGCCTGTCAGCAGGTTAAGTCTGAGCATCAGAAGCCATTTGGCTTGCTTCAGGAGATAGAGTTGCCCGAGTGGAAATGGGAGCAGATTACTATGGATTTGTGGTCGGTTACCGAGGACTACAAAGGGTTATAACTCCATATGGGTTATTGTAGATCGGTTGACGAAGTCTGCTCATTTCCTAAAAGTTAAGACTACTTACTCTACAGCTTAGTATGCACAGTTGTATGTGGATAAGATAGTTCGGTTTCATGGAGTGCCAGTGATGATCACATCGGATAGGGGTACGTAGTTTACCTTTTGGTTTTAGCATAAGTTCTAGGAAGCTATGGGTACCCATTTGAGATTTAGTACAGGTTTCCATCCACAGACCAATAGACAGTCAGAGAGGACCATCCCAACTTTGGAGGATATGCTTAGATTATGTGTTCTGGATTTCGAGGGTAACTGGGATCAGTATCTGCCACTGATTGAGTATTCCTACAACAACAGTTACCATTCTTCTATTGGAATGGCTCCATATAAAGCACTGTATGGTAGGAAATGCAGATCTCCAGTGTGTTGAGTGGAACCAGGAGAGAACTAGATTGAGGGACCATAATTGATAAAGGAGACGGTGGAAAAGGTTCCTATCATTAGAGATCGGATGAGGACCGCTTTCAGCAGATAGAAGAGTTATGCTTATCCGAAGCGAAAGGATGTGCAATTTATAGTTGGTGACCATGTCTTTCTTAAGATCTCACCGATGAAGGGTGTTATGAGATTTGGGAAGAAAGGGAGCTTGTCACCAAGATTTGTAGGCCCATTTGAGATACTTAATAGGATTGGCAATGTGGCTTACAGATTGGCTCTTCCACCTAGTTTGAGCCATGTTCATCCAGTGTTCCATATTTCTATGCTGAGGAAATATGTGTTTGATCCATCACATGTATTGGAGGTGCAAGATATTGGGGTTAACAAAAACTTGTCATTTGAGGAGCTACCAGTGGAGATTGTAGACAAACAAGTCAGGAAATTAAGGAATAAAGAAATCTCAATGGTTAAAGTGCTATGGAGAAATCAGCTGATGGAAGAGTGCACGTAGGAAAGCGAGCAGGACATGAGGGACAAATATCCCTTCCTATTCGATCATTGAGGTATGTATAGATGTATGTATATGTATATGCGTATTTAAATTCAAGGACGAATTTTTTTTTTTAAGGAGGGTAGAATGTAATACCCTATATATATGCATAACATGTTTTTATGAAATAAATTCTCAGTATGTGGATTAAAATTATCAAAATGGCTAATGATAATTTTAAAAACTCAATTAGAGCGAAAACAAGAAAATTTTTTGAAAATCATCGGTATCAATATCGCTGCCGCAAAAATGGCAGTACGGTCGACGGATGAATTTCTGAATTTGGATTGAGGGTAACTGATAATATATATTCATGTGTGAATACAATAAAAATAAAAAGGTAAAAATGTTTAAGAACACTGATAAAGTAAGCGATGGCAAAACCGTAAATAAAGGGTACTTCGGGGGAATAGTGAAATTTCGACAGTCTGAGTTTCAGAATATCTCTGAAACTATTTTTATTAATTAACATTAATAAAAATAAGAGATTTGAATATTCACTTTGAATTCCAATTCCCAACGGAATTGTCAGAATAAATTACCGAGCGAAAAAGGACCAAAAGCAAATTTTGAAAAGTTGGAGGACTAAAAGAGAAATTTGTCATTTTTGTCTTACTATATGAGCAAGACTCAGACAAATTTTTGCCATTTTTCTCTTCTTCCATCCGTGGCCATTTTCTTCCTTTTCCATTTGATTTCTTTCTTTGATTTGTGAAGGGAAATTATTAGAAACATAAAACAAAAACCATACAAACCTAAATCTATCAAAATCAACCATAGAAAATCAAGAAAAATTGAAGAACACATCATTGAGAAATTCGGCAACTTTGAGGTATTTTAGGTAAATTATTTATTTATTTGTTTTTATTGTTTAATTATGTTAATTAGGTGTTGATAGGATTGGGTAAATGGTTTAATTACACCAATTGATGCATTTAACAATTTTTTCCAATTTTCAAACCCTAAAGTGAAGTTGTAAGATTTGATTTTGTGCATATGAGTTAATATGTCTAAATTGTCTATAGAATAAGTTAATTGGATATTTATTGGTGTTTAATTGATGTTCGTATTATTGTAGAAAATTCTATTAGAGAAAATCGTCGATTTTGACCTATATCGAGAAATTGAGGATTTGGTAGCAAATCAAGTTTGCTTGGTGATTTGGAGTGTTAGGTGAGTCTCTTATGCATCAAATTACATGCCTAAATTGTTAAAACATCATTTGGAATCCATATGCCAAAAACCCTTTTTGGCCGAACCCTAATTGAGATATTTTGTCTAATTTTGTGCTTTGGTGTTGGACTTATTTTCCATGATAAATTGATATGTTTGTTGAAGATTATTGACTTGTGGTTGTTGCCTATAAATTTCTTTCCATATGAATGTTTGTTGATAATTGGGGCAATATCAATATTGCACTGAAACCATGCCGAAAAATCCTTAGGCTAACCATTTGAATGCCACCGTCGCCAGCAACAATGGAATGCCAATTGCGTCAACTTTTTGGCCACAAATGACCAAATTATGTTTGTTCCCATTTTTTGTCGTTAGAGCTTTGGTCATCGTTTAATTGATTATTATTGATGTCTTATTGACTTTATGCTCATCCAATTAATTTCTAATGAGTTATTGATATTGTCGATGCCATTATTTTGAAATATTATCTATTGATGTGTTTATCACTTCTATTGACTCCGAGGTGATTTGATAGAGCCGCCGTTCCGACAGGGTAGTGAGTTCATATTGTCGGCCTTGTGCACATTGTATTGATTGATACCCTGTACTAAGAAGGGATGTACTAGTCATAATACTTGATCCGTCTTATGTTATATTTATATACATATATAGTGATTTGTGCTTGGCACATTTCTATGCGTTCCATGGCTCTATAACTGTAATTTACATCTTGTTCATGTGTTATGTGCTTCTTGAATGTAATTGCTTACTTACAGTCATATTCTGTGCTTGATTCTGTATTACAAACATTCTGGCAGTTTGATTCATTTCAGTCATCTGCTTATTGTTTATTGATGTTTCATTATCCATTTTATTGGTCGATGCATATTAGATTCATTGAGTATCATATATACTCACCTTCTCACTGTTTACCCTCTCAGGTGCAGAGTAGGAGGCAGATATCACAGCTCTTTTGACTCTCTGTGGATTCTGCAGTCTCATAGCAGTGTGTAATACCCTAGAAATACATAACAGGTTTTAGTGAATAAAATTCTCAGTATATAGATTAAAATCATTGAAATAACCAATAATAATTTTAGAAAACCTGTTAGAGCGAAAACAAAAAAAAAAAATTCGAAAAACGTCGGTACCGATATCGCTGCTGTAAAAATAGCGAAACGGTCGACAGATGAATTTTTGAATTTGGATTGAAGATAATTAATAAGGTATATTCATGTGTGAATACAGTAAAAAGAAATATGAGAAAATATTTAAGAACACTGATAAAGTAAGAAATGGCAAAACCATGAATAGATGGTACTTTCGATGAATAGTAAATTTCGTCAGTCCGAGTTTCAGAACGCCTCTAAAACTATTTTCATTAAATAGTATTAATTAAAATATGATGTTTAAACATTCACTTTGAATTCTGATTCCCAACGGAACTACCGGAATGATTTACCGAGCGAAAAAGGACCAAGAGCAAATTTTAGAAAATTTGAGGACTAAAGTGTAATTTGCCTATTCTGTCTTATTATATAAGCACAAATTAGCCAAAAATTTCTGCATTTTCTTGTTCTTCACTTTAGCTCATTTCTTTTCTTCCTTTTTTATTTTCTAAGTTAGATTTGTGAAGGAAAAATGTTACAAATCCAAAACAAAAATCATATAAATATTTTACTACCAAATTAAGCCATAGAAATCAAGAAAAAATTGAAAAACATTCAAATGTGGATTTCAGCCATTTTGGTGGAAATTTGTAAGTTGTTTGTTTGTTTGATTTTTTTTGTTTAAATAGGTTAATTAGGTGATAAAAGGAATGGATAAATGGTTTAATTGCATCAATTGATGCGTTAAATAATTTTTTCCAATTTAAAACCCTAAAATTGAAGTTGTGTGATATTATTTTTAGTATATGGATTAGGATAGGTAAATTGGCTTTAGAATAAGTCAATTGG
>CANXYC010861009.1:0-14565 GCA_948193065.1 Aleurites moluccanus | reverse complement strand
AGGTAATGATTCTAAACTTATCATTTTTAATTTTATTTAAGAGTTCTAAGGTTTGATTTGGCAAATAATTGAGGTAATTAAGTTAAAAATGTAAAGAATGAGCTAGGGTTAATATAGTTTTTGAAATCAGATTTGAGGCAGTAACTTATGACTATTATTCCAAAATTTTAATGATTGAATCTGAAAATGGTTAAAATATGAAATTATAGATAAATATGTTAATTAGATTTCAGTAAAAAAATTTGTAAAATTCCAAGTGAGGACAGAGTTATTGGGTAAAAACTATGACTAACCTGGAGTTAAGTTTTCTGAAAAATGCTACTGTATTTTTATTGTACATAATGATAGAGATAGAATTAAAAGAAGTGTTCAACATAAAAAGTGTTCATTTATATCTTATATATAATTCTATAAAATATTTTTATAATTGGATTTATGGTTTATGAGAAATTAGGTTATAAATATAGACTGCCTGGAATGACTATTTAACATAATATAGGTTACAGAGTTGTATTAATATAAGGACCTTAAAATTTGAATTAGAGAAAGTATTAAAAATGAAAGATTTTCATTTATATGTTATATAAATTAATTTAAAAAATTTTTATAGTTGGATGATCATAGAATTAATTATAGGCATGGAAACAGGGTATGTCTAGATAAAGGTTTCAGGGCAATAATTTAACTTTGGAAATTCACTAATAATTATTCAATAATCCAAAAATTTTAAAATTTGGATAAGTTATAATTTTATGTGTTTATTTTCAATATTAAAAAGAATTATATCAATTGTTTAAGTATTGATTGAGTTATTAGCAAAAGAACAGAATCTACCAGAATAGGATTGCAGGCAGAATGCAAGATTGCAAGGCTTGTTATAGGCCTAAGTTTAAATTAACACCATAAATTGCGTAGTAATGATTTTAATGTGAAATTTTGATATGTTAGAACCTTTATGTTAATTTTAATTATAAATAAGAATTGAAGTAATTGGATAAGTGTAGATTGAGTTAGAGACAGAAATGTCCGAACTACTAGAATCAGGTTTATAAGTGAGAGTTGTTAGGCTAAAAACCTAAGTATAAGAATAAATGAAAATTTATTAAATTAAATTGAAGATTTATATATAACATATAGATAAATACTGATTGTTAATATTTAAATTAATGTATAGCTTCGAATACTAAAGAAGATATAAGTGGAAGATCAAAGTAGAGGAGTGAAGAGTGAAAAGTAAAGAGATTAGCAAGGTGAGTAATGTATACATCATTATACATACCCATGTTTTGATTTTTTGATCCAATGAACATGATTCTTTCTTGATTAAGTGCCACATTGCTATAGTTGATCATCCTTTGATCATTCTTATAATTGAAATCACCAAATCCATTGATTGTTATTGATATTGAAATGCCTATTATACTTGATTGACTATATACCCGAATTGCTCCTAAAAGTATGCACACCAAATGTTTAGCCACATTCCATGATATTTATTGTTAATTATTACCTTTGTATCAAGTAAAGAAAATGATACATGATTCATGAAATGTATTGACATTGATTGACTAGTAAGCCCATTTGTATCGATCGAAAGCCAATGTACTATAATGTTCCTAATGAATACTTGATATTGTTATTGTTTTTCATTGACCTATTTTACATGTAGATTTGACAGAGCTGCCTCTCCAATAGGGTAGTGGGTACATATTGTCAGCAATGTGTATATTGTTTACTGATACCCTAGCTAGGAAGGGACTTATCCTAGCCGTGAGGTCTGGCCCGCCTTACGTAAATGATATGAGATTGATATGTGATTGGTTGTGTGATTACACATAGTCTACGTGTTACATGGCCTTTTATCTGTCTTATCTACATGATACGAGTATTGTTTACCTATTCATTGATTCCAAACTTATATCTTGTTGCTTACCATTGATGGCCATTCTTTCATCGATTATTGTTTATCATTGATTTCATTATATTTATTGACACTTGATTTCCATTGACAACTTTTGTTATCATATGCTTATATCTCCTATTTAATGATGTATATATGCTCACTGAGTATTTTATACTCACCAAATAGTGGTTTATAATCTTTATAGGGATGAGATAGAAGAAGTTGATTCCAAGTCAATTTCTTTTCCGAATTGGGATGTCAAGTATATCGAGGTAGAATTTTATTCTCTAAAGATCATGAGTGTCAACTCTTAGAGCTCTATGATACTGTGTATAATTAGATGATTAAGCATTATAATGATGTATGAACATTGAAATAATTGACAATTTAGTAATATTAAAAAAAAAATATAATGTGTAATGTTTAATGATTGATAATGACAATGATAGTAAAGTGATAGAGACAGTGATACTGAAAATGCTAAAATAATATTTATATATTTTAAAAGAGATTTAGAAGTGCCATGTATGTTTGTGAAACTATAAAGTTGAGGGTATAAGGAAGGCAAATTATTAAGAGTACAAAAATAATTTTTAGTGCAGGCTGTATAATTTTTTAAAGACACGATTTTGGGTCGGGATTAAGGTTAAAATTACAAAGGAAACTCTGGCAAAATTTCTGAAAAATTTATAAGTAATAAATGGAATTTCAATATTAATGAATGAGTTAAAAATTTATTATTAATTAATGGATTGTTCATGGGTTCTACGGGTTTTCGGTGACCTTAGGTCTACCCGTGCCCTAAGACCGTCGCGGCCAAAAAGTGGGTCGTGACATTGTATAATTTACTAGACCTCGTATAATTTTGTCTAAGGATGTTGGGTTTTAAGTGAGACCACTTGTGACTCCTCCAATCTTTCCTGGGAATTATGATTGGTCTTGTTTATGGTACGGTCATGCATGTGCCATAATAGAACTTTCCCTTTTGTGGCTTATCGATTGTTTCTTTTAATGTTATGCCTAAGTTGATTCACCTATAACTTCTAGCTAAATAGAGAGGCTGGCCAATGGCCAAACGGGCTGGGGTGCCTAACATCTTCCACAATCTGTACCCGATTTTCTTACTTAGATCACTAGATAAGGCAGTCTAGTGCTTAGCCATGGATAAAATCATCACTCATTTCCTACAGGAAGGAAATATATTGCATTTTTTTGTCTCGGTTACATCTTTAATCTAGTGGTGCCTCCTTTCCTCGGTTTTGTTAATCCTTACCAATCTACCTTAGGTTTGAATCTGAATCATTGTCGTAAAAGACACCATAGTCTAGCGACTCCACTTGGAACTTGAAAAACCAATTCCTTTAGTTAGATTTATAAATAAAAATAGTTTTCCCTTTTTTGGAAATTTTACCATAAGCCTTTAAAATAATATTTCTTAAAATGATAAATATGGGGGCATGGCCCGCCGTCTATCCCTTATCTTGTCTCTAAAAGAATGGAAGAAATTATTTTCCTTGTGTCACACCCCAACTCCAGTGGTGCGACGGTCCTAGGGCAAGGGTAGGCGTAAGGCCACCATAAACCCGTAGAACTCACAAATCATGAATCTTATCATCATCAAATAAATTGCAACATCATATATTATTATACATCTATCATGTCCATACATACAATTAAAATCAATCATATCTTTCTATTATCATTTCATATTTTCTCCTGTTCCTTAATGATCAAAAGATGCATCTCACATCACTAAGGAACAACAGTATCCAAAAAGGTAACAATCATACATCAAAATATACTAGCATCCTCAAATGACTAACTACGGAGCTCTAGAGTATACTCCCATTACACATTGTATCATAATATCATTAATTAAATATACAAAATATCTCAAAAGTTATTACAATGAAGCTTCTTGGAATAAACAAGTCAAGAAGCCCGATCCTCTCTATTAGCTCCCTCATGAGCTAAGCTATCACCTGAAATCCACAGAAGAGGAGTGAGCCTTCAACTCAGTAAGATATCAACACTATAATTCAAAAGTCTGAATATCGCATCATGGTCATGAACAAATATTTATACATATATGCATGAAAGAAATCATAAACTTTACTTGAAGGAAACATGGTTCTAATAATAAATTGGCTATATCAAATCATGGTTCATATTTAGAACATAGAATGCCCACAAAGAATGGCATTATCAAATCTCATCTGGTAGAATTGATCTCATATCATAACATACATATCGGTAGCCCTTGCTACCTTAACGTGCGCACATGCTTAGCCAAGCATGCGCCTAGAGCTCATGGCCCCCTCTAGGTGGAACACTGATAAAACCCTATCAGCTGGGCTCCCAAAGTGCACAATGGACCAATGAATTTACTCTCATTGGGAAGAGTGTTCTATCCATGGTTCATGGGTTTCAATCTCATAGGAAGCATACTTGTCGCAAGACCATCATCATATAACATCATTCAAATCGGATTGACAAACAAAAAGTATATGAACTTGATCCAAGAAAAATGATGAAGTCATTCACATATGAACTTTCTAGCTCACGTCTGCTGCCTCGCTAAACTCTCCTCGTAAACTCTTCCTCACATATGTCACCTCGGCAATGCTTCTTCTCCTCTTCACTTCTTCACTTCTTCGTCTCTTCGCGAACTGCCACTTCGTACATTCTCTCTTCGCATAATGTCTCTTCGCATAATGCCACCTCACCTTATCCTCTTCGCCAAATCTTCTTCGCCTTTCCTCTTCGCCAAATCCTCTTCATCTTTCCTCTTCGCCAAATCCTCTTCGCTAAAGCTCGTCGTGAAATCCCACTTCAGTAAACTCACCTCGATACTTCGCCAAATGCCTCCTCTCATTTTGCTGGCTCGCCATAACAAAATTCCTCTAAGTTAAAACCCAGCCTGGACATCTCATACTTAACTAGCTCGCAAATGAGCTACAAATATCCAAACTTACTAATTCTTTTTACCACTTAAAATAGACATGCAGGGGCACAACATATCAATATTTCTAATCATGAAGACTAATACACAAACCATGGTGACTCTCCAAAAGTCACTCAGACTTCTGCCCCAAAATCCAACCGAACATTCCTGAGGAAAATGCTCCACTGAGATATACTTATCCAAAAATTTTGAAATTTTACAGCCATCATCTTAACATACAAATGAACATTTTTCATGTTCACCTTTAGGTAATTCTGCCTCAGTCATTCCCAATAATTTCAAACAGGCACTGCATTCCTATAGCAACACTCAACCAAACCAGCCTTGCTCAAACAGACACAACTCATCACACACACAGAATTTTGCCAAACTATTTTGCAAAATTACAACTAAGACATAAATTAACAACTTCCATGTTTTACACTTTACCAAATTATGTCTTTAAGATCATGCAATTATCATCACAAAATCCTGCAACTGCATTAAATAAAAAATTCTTGAATTCTCAAACTTTCTCATTTGAAATTAATAAATTCTCCAAACATACAAAATCAATAAAAACACTACAAAATGGCAGATATTACAGATTTTCAATGCAAACACTACTGCAGCCATCTCAAGATCATGAGAGTTTGAAGTATATATTTTAGCAGAAAGATCTTAACCTTAGGCAAAGAAGATGGGTTGAATTGCTTAAGGATTGTGACTGTGAAATCTTATATCACCCAGGGAAAGCCAATGTGGTAACAGATGCACTAAGCAGGAAGTCCTTGGGGAGTTTGTCCCATATTCAAGTGAATAGAAGGTCTCTAGTGAGGAAAGTGCAAAGATTGCATGATATGACAATCAGTTGGGAATTATCAGAGTCTGGAATGCTTTTGGCAAATTTCCAAATCAAGCCACTTCTCATTGATCAAATTAGAAAAGCTCAAGAGAGAGACCCTCAGTTGGTGAAGATAAAGAATGAAGTGGGATCAGAAAAGGCTCCAAGATTTCATATAGTTGATGGCTTGTTAAGGCATGGCAGCAGGCTGTGTGTTCCAACAGTTGATGGGTTGAGAGATATAATTCTTAAGGAAGCACATCATGCTAAGTATAATGTGCATCTAGGTGCAACAAAGTATAGTATTCATATCTTACTGAGTTGAAGGCTCACTCCTCTTCTGTGGATTTCAGGTGATAGCTTAGCTCGTGAGGGAGCTAATAGAGAGGATCTGGCTTCTTGACTTGTTTATTCCAAGAAGCTTCATTGTAATAACTTTTGAGATATTTTGTATATTTAATTAATGGTATTATGATACAATGTGTAATAGGAGTATACTCTAGAGCTCCATAGTTAGTCATTTGAGGATGTTAGTATATTTTGATGTATGATTGTTACCTTTTTGGGTACTCTTGTTCCTTAGTGATGTGAGATACATTTTTTGATCATTAAGGAATAAGAGAAAAATATGAAATGATAATAGAAAGATATGATTGATTTTAATTGTATGTATGGACATGATAGATGTATAATAATATATGATGTTGCAATTTATTTGATGATGATGAGATTCATGATTTGTGAGTTCTACGGGTTTATGGTAGCCTTACGCCTACCCTTGCCCTAGGACCGTCGCATCACTGGAGTTGGGGTGTGACAGTTGTGCTATGCATTATTATATGTCTTGCATCATGCATATTGCACAATCTAACACATGATCTTTTGTATCCATATAGGAAACATCTCCAAATGTCTATATTTGAACCTAAGTCAATGAGCCCTTTGGAAAAGGAAATAGAGGAAATAGCTAGGAAGGTTGTGAGATCTGAGGTGATGGGGTTCATGCTACATGAACTTAACACTTTCATGAGTCAAAGCCATCTCTAAAGCCTTGAATAAGGTGACAAAAAAGGATTATGAGTCATGCACCAAGAAATAAGATTTCAATTCAATACATGATAAAAATAAGCCCATCATGCCACAGAAAAGGGAGTTCACCCCACTAAATGAACCCATATCCAAAATTCTAAAAAAACTTCAAAAGAGAGGCCTCCTATAACCTTTGGGCCCAAAGCCTTTATCTGACCCCTTGCCACCTAACTTTAATCTAAATGCTTATTGTCAATTCAATCAAGTTGCTAGCCATTACATAAACCAATATAGAAGGCTTAAGCATGAAATTCAAGACCTCATTGATAATAGATTGTTTTCTATTCCAAACCTAGCCCAACCTTCATCAAGGTGCATGGCATACAATGATGGCTATAAAGCATATTTCGAAGGATCCCGAGAATAAAGAAGCATCTTGAAGAAATATGCCACCTTAGTTGAATTTTTTTCTTAAGAACTTTAATTTCCAATCAAGGATACAACTCTCTACATAATTATCCTTTGAAAATTTGAGCATGTTGAAGAAAAAAAGAAGATAGCTCGCTAAGTTGAAAACCCTAAGGGGCAACTTAGGCAAAAGTTAGAGCGAAAGGATAAAGAAGAAAAACAAATTTGGTTACAATCATGCAAAATAAAAATTATTCAGATCAAATTAAAAGTAGAATTTCAGACCCTTAATTTGATACTTCTAGCTTCTTCAAAGCTTGGATTCTGGCTAAGACTATGGTATGCCCTTAAATGCTTAAACAATGAATGCTTGAGGGCGCTTCCCCTAATAGAGATGAATCTCTAAGAAACTCATATCTTGAAGTTGTTTCTTCTAGTGTAACATTTCAAAGATGATTCCTTTCATGATGCTTTTTTTTACTAGATTAGCTCATGTTTCCTTTTGATAAGAATCTCATTTCCTTTGAGAAGTTTGCAATCGGATAGAGAAGCCATAGGGGCAATGATGTGCATACACACCTACATACATGTTGAATTTTAGGAATCATTCTTTATAAAGCATTTTCACATATTTGCATCTTGCATGAATATATATCATGATGAAGAAAAGATAAGATTTATTCATTATAGATGATAGAAGTTGGGCATTGTCCCTGTTGATAATATTTTAGGTATAGTCCTTGTTGATAACGATTAGGCACAATCCTTAATGATGATGTTGATGACAATTAGGCATAGACCTTGGTGATAAATGATTGAATGAAGACAAGAATCAATATAGAAACCCTAGTTTGGAAGAAAATAAATCATAAATGATTGAATGAAGACAAGAATCAATATAGAAACCCTAGTTTGGAAGAAAATAAATCAAGTACACTCACATTGTCTGGGAAATGTGCTCCCCAATGTTTCAATGATAGGATTATATTCGCATTGCTTGGATAACAGTTTCTCAATGTATTTACATTAATTGGATAACAATTCCTCAATATTTTGATGGTAGAATTATATTCGCATTGCTTGGATAGCAGTTCCTTAATACATTTACATTGTTTGGATAGCAGTTTCTCAATGCATTTACATTGCTTGGATAGCAGTTCCTTATTGTTTTGATGGTATAATTATATTTATATTGCTTGGATAGAGGTTCCTCAATATTTCTATAGTAGAATTATATTTAATTGCTTGGATAGAAGTTCCTCAATGTTTTGATGGTAGAGTCTTATTTACATTACTTGGATAGAAGTTCCTCAATATTTCGATGGTAGAGTTATATTTACATTGCTTGGATAAAAGTTCTTCAATGTTTTGATGGTAGAATTATATTTACATTGTTTGGATAGAAGTTCCTCAATGTTTCAATGGTAAAATTATATTTACAATGCTTGGATAAAAGATCCTCAATATTTCGATGGAAGAATTATATTTTACATTACTTAAATAGAAGATCCTCAATATTTCGATGGCAGTTATATTTACATTGCTTGGATAGAAATTCCTAAATGATTTGATGACTTCCCCTAAATAATTGAAATTTGCATGAACTGAAAAGGGGTTCCCAATGTAACCAAATACACCAAATGGTAAGGTTCAGGTTTACACATCCTAACCTTTAATGGTTGCATGAACTTTAGCATGCTTTGTTGCACTGTGTCCACTCAGACACATGCTTCACAAACCCTACTAAAATGGGGGCAAACTATTACCATCGATTTTCAACACACCTTGAGCCTGAATCGAAGCCCAATAATGTAGCATCAAGAATCGAGATCGCAGAGGAAGATTTCTTGTCAAAGTGATTACTTTTACTTTTGGATAGAGAAAATTGCTAGGATTGTCTTAGCAATTGATGATCATGGTTTATATTTAAATATATAACATGTGAAAAGGTATTTCAAAATGAATTTAGGTCATTTCGAGCCATATTCTGTGATTCGAATACAAATCGGTCCCGCAGGCGGTCATCAGCCCGTTTGCGGCAAGTCGTCAGGCTCATACAAGTCCAAATCCAATTTAAGTTATTTTTTCAGTTAAAAGGAGTTTAGAAATACTTTTAAAGGTTTTTGAAAAGTTTCGAGTAATTTCGAACAAATCGAACTCAAGAACTGGTGCACGGGGTCGACGGGCCCATTTTCTACAAGTCCTAGGGCCCGTGTCGTAATTATTAGCCTATGGCTTCTTGCCACAGCCATATGGCTTCTTGTAGGGCTGCACAACCCAAGGAAGGGCAGCACAGCCAAAGGAAGGGCCACGAGTCGACAAGCTCTTGACCCATTTGCATGTGCCGCCGCTCGTCTCCACCTCCCCCCGGTCCTATTTTTCTTTTAAATTTGAAGATTTCAAGTCTATTTTTATGCCAATTTAGCTTTTGAAAAGGTTCCTATTTGGTATTTTAATTAAAGAGGAAGTTTTTTTATTAAAAGCCAAAAAGAAAGCTTTAGGGGTTCTTGGTTGGCAAGTAACCCTAAAACTATTTTGGAAGTTATGTTGTGGCTGTTTAAGGTATTTTGTTACTTAGCAAATCTGAATAAAACTAAATCAGAGTATTTTAACTTATTTCTTTATATTCAAGTGGCGGTAAAGCCTATAAATAGGACTTCACCCTTACTAGTTGGAGGATCTGAATTTTGAAGCCTGAATTCTTGAAAAAATAATTCTCTCTTTCAATTAAATACTAAACTGAATTTTTAATCAATTTTATCACAAAAAAGACTAAAGGTTTCAGTTTTTAATTTAATTTAAGATTTATATGGTTTTATTTGGTAAATAATTGATCTAATTGAGCAAAAAGTATAAAAAATGTACTAGAGTTTTAAGGGGATTTTGAATCTGTGTTAAAGCAGTAGATTGTAGTTCAAACTCTGAATTTTTAATTACTGAATTTGAGGTTATTCAAAACATGAAAGTTATAGATAAATATGTTAATTTTATTTCTTCAAAAGGAATTGATGGTATTTGAATTAAGGAGAGAGTAATCGATCAAAAACCATGACTGGTCAGAATCGGGATTACAGGAAAAATGCTATTGTATTTTAATTGTGTAAAACGATGGAGACAGAATTATAAGAAGTTTTTAACATGAAAAGTGTTCCTTTGTGTCTTATATAGAATTTTTTGAAATTATTTTTCAATTGGATTTATGTTTAAGAGATATTAAGCTATAAGTTCAATCTGCCCGAATTGACTGATAAATAGGACATAGGTTACAAAGTTATATTAATATGAGAACCTTAAAGTCTGAATTAAGGAAAGTGTAAAACATGAGAAATGTTCATTTATATTTAAATATTTTTCTAAATTATTTTGCAATTTATGAAGCACGGATTGAGTTATTGATAGAGGAACAGGGTCTGTTCGGATAGAGATTTCAGGACAATAGTTTAATTTTGAAAATTTCCTAATAATTGTACAGTGAGCCAAATAATTTAAAATTTGAATATGTTATAATATCATATGTCTAGAGTAAATAAGAAAAATAATCAAAGTAATTTGATAATTATAGATTGAGTTATGGGCTAAATAGTAGAGACTGTCAGATTAGGGTTGCAAGGCAGTAGGGCTGGTAATGAGACTAAGTTTAAATTGACACCATAAATTGTATAATAGTGGGATTAATGTGATTTTTAGATATATTGGAACTTAATATGTCTAGTTTAAGTAGGAAAAAGAATCATAATAATTAGATAGATATAGACTGATATATAGATAAAAATGTCAGGACTGCCAGAATAGGAACTTGAATAGAAAATGTTAAAGCAAAACTCTAATGTTAAAGACTATAAGGAAATTGATTAAATGAACCAAAGGAATAATTAATGGAATATAAATAAGTTCTAATTGTGCTTAATTGACATGTAGTTTTAAAGGTTGATGATGAGAATGTAAGTGCAAAGTCTAAGTAAAGAAGTAAAGCAAGTTATAAAGCTATATAGTAAGGTGAGTTATGTATACATCATTATACATATCCATAACTTGATTTGTTGAATCAAT
This sequence comes from Aleurites moluccanus, assembly GCA_948193065.1. Taxonomy (NCBI): domain Eukaryota; kingdom Viridiplantae; phylum Streptophyta; class Magnoliopsida; order Malpighiales; family Euphorbiaceae; genus Aleurites; species Aleurites moluccanus. The sequence goes on along the minus strand of CANXYC010861009.1, from coordinate 3,387 downwards.
GAACATATTTCTTTCTTGACCAAGTGCCATCTTGTTATTGTTATTGATCATCCATTAATTTTCTTCAAGTCTAAAATCATTCATTTCCATTGATTGTTATTGAAATTGAAATACCTATTGTAATTGTTCATATCGAGAACCAGATTTGTGATGTTGTGCTTGATTGACCATGTACCAAAATATTTCCAAAAGTATGTACATCAAATGTTTAACCATATACCATGATGTTTATTGTTGATTATCTATCTTTGTATCAAATAAAGAAACCGACACAAGTTTAATGAAATGCATTGACACTAAATGACAAGTAAGCCTATTGTTGAGGGTTTATTTGTATACCCTAGTCCTTAGGACTTAGTATAAAGTGAGTGGATGTCGAACTCAGGGAATTTGAGAGGATTTTATATTATCTGAATAGATACTAAGATGGATAGTCAAATAATATTAACAAGATATAGGTTTCTAAACTAAATTCAATATATATTATCCTAATTAATGAATAATTAAAGATAGTTATTAGAATTACAAATCAGAATTGATTATATCTATAAAAGTTATATGCATGCAAAGATTGGAGAAAATGACCTAATTTTCTGAAAAGCAATTCTCATTCTCAATTAAAAGTATTTTGATATAGAGTCTATAAGCATTCTCATGTCATTATAGAGATAGAACAAAACCATCAAGTTCCATATCATTTCTTTAACCCCTTAGGGAGGATTGCTTGTCTCCAAGTACTTTCCTATCCCCTAAGTAACTTCAATTATATTTCCACCAAATTATCCCAACTCTCATTGTGAATAAATTGATTAACAAATTATATATGGTGATCAAACATACACAACAAAATTAAAAACTTAATTGAGATTAAATCTTTCAATGTATATAGAAAAGATAATAGATAAAATTAAAACTTCATTGTAATTCAAATAACTAAACTCAAAGCAAAACAAAAACTATCTAAACTATCTAAAAAAACTATCTCCTCTCCCCTAAAAATATAAGTAAATACATGATTTTATAGTACCCTAAGTACCCCAATTCGTGCCTCTTCCAAAAAGGGATGAAAGTAAAAAGGCATGGTGAAAGGGTGTTGTAACTACTCGGCAAAGACTAGGCAACTCGGTACGGAGAGTTTCTGTCATGACTCGGCATGCCTTGGCACGAGTCGGCAAGCCTTGTCTCTATCACGACTTGACACGCCTTGGCATGAGTCGGCACACATGGGCTCTGTGCCGACTCGGCACCACTGGTACCGACTCGGCACAATCTAGAATTTTCCATCTTTGCTTGAATCATTCCTTGCTTTCTTCATTTTACCCAAATTATCTAAAAACACCTACAAAACTCAAGAAAACATCAAACATACCAATTTCCAACATTACTTAATAAAAAGACACATGCAATCATACAAAATACACATAAATAAATACTGAAACACTTGTGCTATTTTGCATTATATCAAATTCCCCCATATTTAAATCTTGCTTGCCCTCAAGCAAGAAGTAAAACATCAAAATTTTTCTTTATCTTTTTCTTAAAATATATGTCATTCTCATCATCAAGTATCTTAATCATGAAAGGAGTATATTTGGGAAAAATCTTAACTAAATGATTTTCTAATGCTCAACAATGGTACATAGGACAAGTTTAATAGCATCAACCTAAAAAAAAAAAATTCTTATCTCAATCCTATCAAGAACAAAGTCAAAATTATAAAGTCAAAATCCCAACCAAGCTTTTCTAACCAAAATATTCATTCCTTAAGTTAGGATTTTGAAAGATAAAATTTAGCCTTTAGGACAAGAGATTAAGTACACGCACAAACTCAACATTCTCATGGCATTTTTAGACACTTTTTTTTTAGATAATTATATTTTTCTTTTTCTAAAATATCATACATTCATTTCCGAATGAATGTAACTAAGGAGCATACTCAATTACAAACAACTTACTCAAAATGCATGATGCTTTTCTAAAATAATAAACATAATATTCAACTTATTATAAATTTCTTTTTCTTTTTCTTGTGTCCTCATCCATTATTGAAAAATGAGTTACTCGTATTATGGCTATAGTTTCCCTTAGGCAAAATATAATTTTGATAAAAAATTCAAGACTTAAGTCCTTGCAATTTCTAGCATCAAAGCAAAGCTAGAAAGTTGACTAGATAATTTTCTAGCTTTGAAAATAATAATATTGAGATAAAAAGAAAACTAAAGAAACAAATACTACATTAAACTTAAAGATTCTACCAATTGAGCATTAGAATTTCAATTAGTCAATTTTTATTAATGGACTCCCTTCAATTTCAAGATTAACTTAAGTAAAGAACTTACTAATTTATGAGAAAACTTTGACAAAGAATTTTTCAAAACAAAATGGGAGATAATACAAAATTATAATGCAAAATGGCCAAACTCACAATAATGCATGAAAGAAAAACAAACACACAAATAAACAAGAACAAATAAAAATTAACTAAGCCCTCCCCTATACTTAAAAATTCACATTGTCCCCAATGTGAATCCCAACAATATAGGAAATGATAGGGAACTTCCCTCAATCTTCCGATGGAGATGGTGGCGGAGACCGGATGGTATAGCCGGAATGGAAAAAAATTGATTCAGTTTGTACTCCATTCGGTATTGACAGCGCTCCATTTGTTGATTCCTAGTCTCCATTGTAGTCATTTGGCATTGCATAGTCCTTTGGTTCTTCAAAATATCCTCTAAAATGTGAGTGTCCCTATTAGAGGAATCACTTGCACCACCTTGTTTATGCATTGTAGGTGGCAATTCAAAAGCAAGTGGCTCTTCATGGCTAGCCTTCTCCCTATTACCTTGCTCCTCATCGTCAGATTCTTCCTCCATATTATGGATAGGATGTACCAAACCCCTCCAACAAGACCTTGTATGTGCTGAAATAATATTAAAGGAACTATCCATAATTTCTCCTCTAAAAAATGCTTGCTTAGTAAAATAAGAAAACTTAACAATATAAGAGAAGTCAGCAAAATCAATGTTAAATTTTTTAGCAATGATAGTGATAACATGCCATAGGTCAATGGACTATCCTTACGTGCAACACATGTAAGAAGTTGATTAAAAATCCAATAGGTCCAACAAACATGCTTCTTATTATGTATGCACTACATCAAAAATAATTCTTGAACAGACACTCTATTAAATTCAGACTTGTTAAATATCACACATGCAAGCACCTTGTGCATTAACCAAAACTGAATGTCTTTAATGAACATGGCCTTCCCCTTTTTAGGTTCAAATGGAGTTTGCAAATCAGTTAAAAAGGTCCAAAATTAATTAATTTTAAAATCTTTGAGAACATCACATATTCCATTCTTTTTAAAGCCAAATACCCTATGCA
>CANXYC010860980.1:0-20964 GCA_948193065.1 Aleurites moluccanus | reverse complement strand
TTGTATAATAGATTTTGAAACAAAAATGTTAATTAGATACATAAAGATGTTGGAGGCTTTGTTGGAAGGGGCAATCACTGGTATTCAAACAATAAGGAGTGGTACAAACTATTTCTTTGGGCTTTGATTAATGATGAGTCGACAAATTATATTGATGGTATACATCAGTTTTAATAGATGAAATCCAGGCTGGAGTTCGTGGTAAATTAAAGTTATGGAGGAGTGCTTGTAAGTTTCAAGGTTCCAATTTAGGTAAAAGGTAAAACTAAAACAGAGTATGCATTACAATTTTAGCAAAGGAAGGACAAATGATTGAAGTGGGCTAAACTAAGATGGCATATAGGTCCCATAAGGCACACATTTTAGATACCTAGGTTTTGTCCTACAAAGAGATTAGGGGAGTAAGCTGAACGTCAAAGATAAGATTGCAGCATGGACTACTAAGTGCAACAAGAGTCCTATGTGATCACAAAATACTAGATGTAAGGTGAAAGGGGAGCTTTATAGGACTATAATTTGACCATTTATAATGTATATCAATGAGTATTGTGCAGTGAAGAAACAACAGGCACACAATATCAATGTGATAGGAACAAGCATGTAAAAATAGATGTGTGAAAAAAAATACAAGGATGAATTTGTTAAAGAATTTAAACAATCATAGAACTGTGGAAGTGATATCTATTTAGGAAAAGTTGAGAAAAGTGAAATTGATATTGCTTGAATTGAACATGTCTATCATAGACCAACAAATGCACCAATACAAAAGATTTAGCACATTGAAGTTGTAGGAGATGAGAAAAGAAGGGACAAACCTAAGATGATGTGGAGGGAAATAGTGGACAAGGATTTGCACCAGGATATTTCTGAAATGTAGTTCTAAACTAGATGGAATGGAATAAATGGATCCATATGGTTGGATCTAGCTAGTTTGAGATTAAAGCTTGCGAGTTGAAATAATTCCTTTCCTTTTTGTTTTGGTTTATGATATCGAAGCTCATGCACATGACTTAAAGAACTAGTTAGAGAAAAGGAGGTCTTTCTAGAAGGAATTTTGAAATGAGGAGTTTTAGAGTTATCCTTTTTGTTTCTGCTTGTCCAATTTTTGGTATTCACTCATAAAAGAAGTACTTAGAAGATTGCTCATCGAAGTTCTATACTCTTTGAGCTCACCAGAACTTTGCTAAGGTTAATGAAACAATGTTATGGTCCCAAGTTTGGATGTAGTTATGGGTGTATGTGGTTGATTATAGAAATGGAATTAGGGCTCGTTAAGAGAGAACCCTACGATTTCTTAGAGTTCGTTAAGACAATACTCTACTATCACTAAGTTTTAGGAACTCAAAACCTTGTTTAATATTTTGCTTAATTCATTTATTACCTCACAACCTTTTAAATATAGAAATACAATAACAAATACAGAAAATTCTTGTTTACATTGGGTGCATGTTACATATTATAAAAGGAAGTGGAAAGGAAAAGGAAGGCAATAGTAAATATGCTGGAGAGTGACTGAGAGGAGTAGTGAATTGTGTGTGTTGGTAGAAGTAAGTTGTGTTGTTATTAGTATAAGGGATGCATGGCAGTAGATTTAGGAGTAATTATATAGGATCCAGGATCCAGGCTTAGGATTTGGAGGGAAAAGCTGTTAGAGGTAGTTAGGGAATTGTTACAGCAATAGTACAAATTATACTACTGGAACAAATATATAACAGGTAGTTAATAGTAGTTTTTGTACTTCATTCCAGAATTCAATAATAGAATACTCTTTTCTCTTAAATCTCTCTCTATTCTTCAACCCTAATTCTTCTATTTCTCCTTATTTCCTCAATTCTACTTCTTTCTTCAATTGTTAACCCTAGAATTGTATCTACCAAACTATTAAGAATTGACCAGCTTAACATATGGTATCTGAGTTGCTACGTTAGGGCTATTACTCTGTGTTAAATTCCAACCATGACTAAGTCAGTCGTGGTGTCAAATGAGGGGGTTAGATTAGCTGAGGTGGAGGAACAAATGCGAGAACTACATGGAGTAATCCATGACCGAGTTCCAAGAATACAAAGATAAAGGTTTGATGAGAGGTTTGATGAGATTAAAGAACTCTTGAAAAAGTTAACTGTGGAGAAAGGAAAAGAAAAGATTGCTCCTCAAGAGGCTGCTGAGATGAAGACTCGGGAAAATGTTGAGATGAGAATCAATAAGGGCAATGGATTTGGAGACAAGGGCATTATGCCTAATCCTTATATGGCATGGGGGAGGAAGTAGTAGTGAGGCTGCAATGTAGAATCAGGAAGAGGTTCTTGAATTGAGAGTGACAAATCAAAATATTGACATTAACCTTCTTGGTCATACAAACCCTAATTCACTCTTTTGTCCAAGATTGATCTAATGACTTTCAATGGGAAGAACCAAGAGTTTGGCTCAAGAAATGTGATAAATACTTCAATGTTTATCAAATTTCAGAGGCACAGAGGCTATCCATAACTTGTCTGTACCTTGTGGAAAAAGCGGACTCATGGTTTCAAAATTGGAATAGGGGTAAGATGAAGTCTTGGAGAGAATTCGAAGAAGCATTGTGTGAGAGGTTTGGAGATGATGATGTGAGTGATGTTATTGAAGAATTTATGAACTTAAGGCAGGTTGGATCAGTAGAAGACTACTTAATACATTTGTGGATTTAAGGCTGAGATTAGAAAGATTTATGCCATAACTCTGGGAGCAGTGTTTTCTGTCTGATTTTATGGGAGGACTGAGAGAAGAAATCAGATTGGTAGTGAAAATGTTAAAACTTAGGTCTGTATCTAAGGTTGTGGAGATTGCTAGGATGCAAGAAAGAGTGCTAGGCAAAGGGTTTAAAGCTTCTGTAACAAATTCATGGAACACTAAACCGGTGAACTACCAAAATAGAAACACTACCTATACACCATTTCAAAATAAACTTGCATTAAACTATTCCCAATTTCCAAAGCCACCAAACCCAAATTTCATTCCTAAACTTGAAAATTTTAACCAGAAATTTCTACCCAGTTACAGCAACCCCATTAATACCCTTGCAACTAAACCTGTCAGTACCAATAGTACAATTGCAGAGCCATTTGCACCATCTCCTTCTTTCAATAAGCAAGCACACAGAACCTGTTATAGGTGTGGAGAGAGGTATGACCCCGAACACCAATGTAAGCCTAAAACCCTAGCTACTCTTTCATGTGAAGAGGAAACAAACCTAGTGGAGGCAGAATTAGCAGTAGAGGAACATGATATGGAAATTGAGTTAATAGAGGAAGAGCTAGAACTATTAGTCCATGCTATAAAAGGCAGTCAAGGGGCTAAGACAATCAAGATTATTGGGAGATATAGAAATAGACAACTAGTGATACTGATAGACACTGGCAACACCAATAGTTTCATTAATCATACAGTGGCTAAAGAATTGAAGTTAGCACTTGTTAGGATTCCCTCAATTGTTATCACAGTGGCAGATGGAAGGAAGCTGATCTGTGATCATCATTGTCGGGGTTTTAAATAGAGTATGCAGGGGCATGACTATACTTTTAATTTGAGAATTCTCAAGTTAAATAGTTTTGATATCATCTTAGGGGTAGATTGGTTAAAGAGCTTAACCCAGTCTTGTTTGATTTTGATAATTCCAGTATTTCCTTTAGTCTAAAAGGACGACAAGTAGTAGTGCAGGGCATACAACAGGATAGTGATTGGAAGGGAACCAATAAAATTTTAAAAAGAAAGGGTATAGACTTTTAAACCCCACTACTTTACATCTGTCACATTGAGCATTCTGAGTCAGAGCAACCAACTTTATTGCTAACAGAAACTCTTGAGCAACTAGACTTGAAACAGCTGTTGGAGTCCTTTGGTGAGGTGTTTGTAGAACCAAATGGATTGCCCCCCTTTTAGGAGTCATAACCACTCAATTCCTCTGATTCCAAATGCACAACCTATAAATGTCAGACCCTATAGGTATCCTTACTTCCAGAAGCAGGAAATAGAGAAGTTGGTCACTGAAATGTTAGAAAACTCAGTGATTTAGCCTAGTACTAGCCCATTTTCTTCTCCTGTTTTGTTGGTTAAGAAGAAAGATGGTAGTTGGAGGTTTTGTATTGATTATAGAAGACTTAATGAGGCTACTATAAAGGATAGGTTTCCCATACCCATCATTAAAGACTTATTGGATGAGCTGCATGGTGCTCAACTCTTCTCTAAGCTAGATTTAAGAGCTGGCTACCATCAAATTAGGATGCAGCCTCGTGACCTAGAGAAGACAACATTTAAAACTCATCAGGGCCATTATGAGTTCACTATGATGCCCTTTGGGCTCACAAATGCTCCTGCCACTTTTCAGGCGCTTATGAATAGCATTTTTCAGCCCTATCTTAGAAGGTTTGTGCTGGTTTTCTTCGATGACATACTGGTGTACAATAGGTCATGGTAGGATCATTTGAAACACTTGGCAACTGTCCTTCAAATTTTAAAGGATAAGTCCCTATTTGCCAAATTTTCAAAGTGCTCATTTGTTCAGCAGGAAATTGAGTATTTAGGACACATTATTTCAGGGGTAGGAGTGTCTACTGACTCAAAGAAGATTAAGGCTATGCTGGATTGGCCTATTCCATCTACTGTTAAGGAGTTAAGAGGATTTTTAGGGTTGACTAGATACTATGGGAAGTTCATCCATCATTATGGTATTCTTAGTAAACCTCTTACTGATTTGCTTAAGGAGGGATTTCAATGGAGCAAGGAAGCACAACAAGCATTTGAAGACCTCAAGACCAGAATGACACAGGCCCCAGTGTTGGCATTGCCTAATTTCAACTGTCCTTTTACAGTGGAAACTGATGCAAGTAGTTGGGGTATGAGGGTAGTGTTGCAGCAACAAGGCCACCCAATTGCCTTCATTTCCAAGGCTTTTGGTCCTAGGAATAGCAGTCAATCAGTATATGAAAGGGAGCTACTGGCTATTACCTATGCAGTTTACAAATGGAGGCACCATTTGGAGCAAGGTCAATTCTTTATTAAGATTGACCATGAGAGTATTAAATACCTTTTGGAGCAAGGGTTACACACCAACTTGCAGCAAAAGGGTATTTCAAAGTTGCTGGGATTGGATTACAAAATTTTATACAGGAGGGGTATAGAAAATAAGGTGTCAAATGCCTTATCAAGGAGGGATTATGGGTTGTAGCCAGCTGACTGTTAGCAGCAAGTGCATTATTCTTGTGCAGCCTAATCTCAGGTGGTGCCTACTTGGATGAGCCACATTATTAGCTCTTATGAGCAAGATCCTAAGGCTCAAGACTTTTACAGCATGTAGCAATAGACGAGTGGTCATCTAGGGTTTGAACTTAAGAATGGAGTGCTATGGTTTAAAGAGAAGCTGTATGTAGGAATACATACCAATCTCAGGTAGCATCTATTTCAGACTTATCATAACAGTGCTTTGGGAGGGCATTCAGGCATCCAAACAGCTCATGCCAGGTTGCATAGACACTTCTACTGGCCTGGTATGCTTCAAGAAATTAAGGAGTGGATTAAGGGCTATGACACTTGTGCTAGGTGCAAACCTGAGCACTGTGCTTCTCTAGGCTTGTTACAGCCTCTGCCCATTCCAGACCAGGCCTGACAGCATATCTCAATGGATTTCATTGAGCAATTACCAAAATCTCAGGGTAAGGATACCATCTTGGTAGTGGTTTGTCAATTTACCAAGTATGTACATTTACAATTTTTGACACATCCCTTCATTGCCCATACTGTGGCTCAAGTTTTCTTAACTAAAGTGTTTAAGTTGCATGGAGCACCTAAGACAGTAGCGACCGACAGAGTTAGAGTTTTTACAAGCAATTTTTGGGGAGAGTTGTTCACATTGTTAGGCACTACACTCACTTATAACACATCATATCACCCTCAGACTGATGGATAGACTGAGAGGGTGAATCAGTGCTTGGAATCCTATTTGAGATGCATGACTCATCTACATTCCTAAAGGCTGGCACAAGCATTTGTCATTGGCAATGTGGTGGTATAATTTGTCCTACCATAATGCCTTAAAAATGTCTCATTTTGAGGCATTGTATTGCTACTCTCCTCTATTTCCACCAGTGTTACTGACTGGTTCATCAACGGTCCAAGCTGTAGGAGGCTTGTTGCAACAAAGACAATCACTACTGGATACTCTAAAAGAAAATATAACTATTGCTCAGAATAGAATGAAGCAGTAGCAGGACAAGTATAGGTTTGAGAGGACATTGAAGTGGGGGATTGGGTCTTTCTCAAGTTGCAACCCTACAAACAAACCTCTATAGCTTTAAGGCAGCATCTTAAGCTTACTGCTAAATATTATGGACCTTTTCAAGTCCTTGCTAAGGTAGGACAGGTAGCCTATAAGCTGCAATTACCACCTCCTGCTGCCATACATCCTATATTCCATGTATCCCTACTTAAGAAGAAGCTAGGAGAGCATGTCACACCTCTGCAAGACCTTCTTGCTACGCAAGCTGACTTTCCTATGACAGAACCAGAACAGGTTTTACAAACCAGAACTATTACAAGGGACACTTTTACTGTTTTTCAAGGATTAATCAAGTGGACAAACTTGCCTAAGGAGGATGCTACTTGGGAAGATTATTCTTTCATTCAAACTCAGTTTCCTGATTCCTCTCTTTTTGGGGTCAAGACTGAGTTATATTAGTTAAAATATCTCATTATTAATTGGTTGGATGCATGAGATAAGCCCCTGCACTCAGTGTAGGCAAAAATTTTCCTAACAAATACTAGATAACTACCCACTACAATAGCTTCCCACAACAATAAAGAAACTTAATAACTACCCACGAATGGAGAAACTTACTTAATAGCGACCCATTAATAGAAACTGTTTCAATATTCTTATATATACACATGGGAAAAACATAAACTAGAACACAAACTACTGAAAATGTTTCTATAGCTATTGAATTTAGCTCCTTAACAAACAGCCTTTGATCACTGTGTAAAATTATTTGAATAGTAACTGTTCTTATCATAGATCAAGGTATTTGCTAATGACAATTATTAGTCAACATTTATTACTAACATTGGACTCACGGCCAATTTTATCTTGTGATATGCACACTGATTGTGATATCTAATTAAATTATTATTTCTCTTTTTTTCTTTTACCAGTTGTATTATTACTTTCATTACTTACATTAACGTGCAAGTATTGATTTGTATTTTATGTCATCTACTTATTGGCCAAATGCACATCTAAGGACCCCTGTTCTACCTGTGAATATGCAATTTAGCCATCTTTTTTTTTTTGGTTCAATTGAGTTAGAAGCTATTACTTTTGAGCAAACAAGTCCAAAGCATACTGATCAAGCATTGATTAAAGTGAAAAATGCGGAAAAATGTTTTTGTTTTATAGTTTTTCTATTTTAATAAATAATTTAAAATTTTAATTTGTTATAATTAAATAAAATTACAACTGAAAAGTATTTGCCTGCATATATAAATACACTATTTTCAGTGGAATGCTCCCCTGTTTTCAATTATGTAACAAATTTAGCAAGAATGCTATTTTTTCTGCATCCACTTTTCACTTGTAGGTTCAATGCAACAGACTTCTTGACAAGATTGAGAGGTAAGAGGCTCATGCTGGTTGGAGACTCCATGAACCGGAATCAATTTGAATCAATTCTGTGCATGCTCCGAGAAGGCCTTCATGATAAGAGCAGAATGTCTGAAATCCATGGCCATAAAATAACAAAGGGAAGAGGCTATTATGTCTTCAAATTTATGGTAATTACATATGGTAAATCATCTAGCAGCTTCTATTAGTTTTGTCCAAACATGAGGCTAACATATATAGCAATGGACAAGATACATATTGGTAGATTGAGAAGTGTTTGGGTGCATCCTCTATGTGATTAACCGGAAAATTATATGAATTTAATTATTTTTGTTTATTATTTTATGCCAACTTTTTACAGTTGAGAATGTCGTTAGCTGCTGCACGTGGCTGCTATGATGCCTTGGCTTTATTGGAAATAACAACTAATTTTGCAAAACAACTTTCTATTGGACAGAAAACAGCCATGTATTATAGTGAATTGCTATATCAACAGTAAAAGTTCACTGTTTCATTTTCTTTATCCAAAATAACTTAAGAGCACATGAAACTGAGATCAAGTCACCTCTTTTACATATAACCAGCCATGACAAAATCTCCCATGCCTCTTGGTCAAATAAGATCCCAGTTGTTTGTGACAGAACTCTTGAATGGCTTTACTAGTGTGGTACTTGATACCTTAGAAATAATGATTGTCTCTTTTTCTGGTTATGGATAATCTGGTAGAATATGTCATGCTAATATTATGTTTTAAAAGGTTTAGATTTTTCTGCTTCTCTCTCCAAATTATGGTCAAGTAAATGTTAATTACTGAATATGTGCTTTGGCAGGATTATAACTCTACAGTGGAGTTTGTGAGGTCACATTTCCTTGTAAAGGAGGGGGTTCGCATAAATGCACAGGGAAACTCAAATCCAACTTTATCCATTGATCAAATTGATAAGACATCACGTCGTTGGAAGCGGGCTGACATTATTGTTTTTAATACAGGGCACTGGTGGACTCATGGAAAAACTGCTCGTGGGTAATGTCTCTGATCCTGTATTTGCAATATATATCCACTTTCTATTCACCAAAAAATGTTTTTAACTGCATTTCTATTTTGAGAGCCTGTTGCTGCCTTATAATGTTGATGGTAACAAGGCTGACATTGGTATTTTGACAATAAAACCAATTTATTGTCTATTCAACACAAAAGCATTTGTACTCTTTTGGTAACATTCTAGGCCTTGCAAACTACGAAAAGGCTGCACTTAGGATCCTTACTGATCCCTGACACCTGATTCTTTCTTGATGTCTTGCTTGCTTTTATCCAAGATCATAAAACCTCCCGGGAAAATGTAACAGACATTGCTGAGTGATGCAGGAAAAATTACTATAAAGAAGGTGATTATATCTATCCACAGTTTGATGCAGTTGAGGCTTACAGAAGGGCTCTGAGAACCTGGGGAAAGTGGATTGATGAGAATGTGAAACCTGCAAAGCAGTTGGTCTTCTATCGCGGATATTCATCTGCTCATTTTAGGTATGCCTGTCTTGAATTTTGTTCCTTCTGAAGATCTATTCCTACTTTTTGATGGTACAAACCAGGTGGAAACTGAAAAATAGAAGAAAAAGAAAGAAATAAAAGAACAAAATGGAAAAAGTGAAAAAAGAGTTTATCACTCGTGTTATCCTTTGAGGGTTGAGTATGTGAAACTCGGTCTATCTTATTAACTCCGTTGCTTAATCGACTTTGATTAGCTTAAGAATTGTTTCTGCACTTTTTTTCTGTTTAAGGCCATTTTATAAGAAAGACAAAAATTAGGATGGAAAAATTAATGCCACACAGGATTATTATATTGTCGGAATATTTATGGGTAGTACGGTTTTTCTAATTCCTTTATTTAAAATTATTTGTGTTAAATTCCAATAAACAGAGGTGGGGATTGGGACTCGGGAGGGACGTGTACTGGGGAGACTGAACCAATATTGAGTGGGACAATCCTCAACAATTATCCTTTGAAAATGAAGATGGCGGAGGAAGTAATCCGAGAAATGCAACTTCCGGTGAAACTATTAAATGTGACAAAGTTAACCAATTTTAGGAAGGATGGACATCCATCAGTCTATGGCAAAAATGCAACGGCGGGGAGAAAAATGTCCACAAGGAAGCAAGACTGCAGCCATTGGTGTCTTCCGGGAGTACCTGATGCATGGAATGAACTGATATATGCCAGTCTGGTTTTTGGACAAACAGTTTCCTAGAATTGAAACAAGTAGATTTTTTCCTAATACAACATTTGTGATTCGCTGAATTATATGATTTGATAATGTAGTTCACACGCCAGCAACAGGATGGTGTTTTTCGGGTCTCTTTGATGGGCCTCTTCCTCTTCAGAGGAAATTTTCCAAGTGTAGGTTCTATAATGTACATTGAGATTCTGGTTGTCAAATTATAACGTTTCTCAGCATCGGAACATGGCAGACCAGTTTTTATGTTGGATCGGTCAAATTATTAAAGGCTAAATTACTATTGATTAATACAATATATTGAAATTTACCTTTCAAGACTTGTTTTCAAAAATTCAATTTAATGCTCTATATTTGTCAACGAACAAATAATTTAGTTCTGTTTGTTCTTTTTTTCTTTTTCTAGTTTTCTTTCCTTTGTATCAGGTGTTGGGCTGTTCATGAGTTGGGTTAGGTTGGGTCAAATTTTTCTCTAACTTGACCGGATCTAACTTCAAGTTAAAAGTTCTGAGTAATTTGATAATAACCCGACCCAACTGTTTGGGGTCGAGTTGGATGGTTGATTATTTTTTTCCCCGAAATGTAGAAACTCTATCTCAGATATAAAAAGCCTAAAACTATCAATTAAGGCTTAAATGATATAATTTTCACATAATAATGTTAGAGAAACAAATGTAAAATCCAAAAAAAAAAAAAAAAAAAAAGAGCTAAATAAAGATGGATTATCATGTGACGAACCTGGACTCAATAATCTATTTAGGATTACAAACCAAAAGAACACACTTGATTTGAGATCAAATCCCAAGAAAGTTAAACAAAATTTATAAATATGTTACACGAATCAGAGGTATAAAAAAGATTTTGATCTGATTTTTACTATGAAATAAGAACTAAAGGTATTAGACGTCACATTCAAGAAAATGCATGAAAAAGTGAGTGATAAGTATGAGTTTTTGAACGCCATAAAGGGTTGAATTTCCTTACTAAGTTCTAGGGCAAAGGTATACAAAAATATATGAACTTGTATTAATGGTTCTATTAGGCCTTTTATTTTTTGTGATGCAATTAAATCTAAAAATATTCAAAATGGCTCCAATAGGTTTATAAGTTAATTGTGGTTATGTTTTTCTAGTAATTGTCATAATATTTTATCGTTATATTTTGTGTTGAAAAGTGAAAAAAGAAAAGGAAAACAATGGGTTGTGCTAGATTTTCTTTCCTTAAAACTCTCCACAGTCACCTATTACTGAGATCATCATCGTCACTCATCAAACAACAGTCACTCACCAAACAGCCAATGGACAAGCTTCTGTTAGCACTAGAATTACAGGTCTGAGAGCCATTTCCCTTATTGGATTTCATAGGCGCAACCGGAGCTCATCACATTGTTCATCCAAGGTCCAAGCCTGGTTGTTCATAAAGCTCCACCGACCATTAAATCTAGCTTTGTCACTCGTTGCAGCCAAGAACGACTCCATTGTCGATTGGAGCTCGTAACACAACCACTGCCGCTGCTCATCCAGATTGGAGCTTCATTGCTTGACCCCAACTTCCTCGAGAACTGGCCAATTTTGGGCCTTCATGCAATGATCATCTTCTATGGCGAGTACTGATTTCTTCTATTTTTATTTTCTTTGATTTTTGATTTTTTCTGTCTCTCTTTTTTATATTATTCAAAAATATAATTTTATTTTGTAGTTTTAGAGTTTTTTTTTAGCATTTATTTGTTTTCTTATATATATATATATATATATATATATATATATATATTATTAGTGAAACTGTAATACTTTAGGAAATCCCATCTTAAATGCATGATTTAATTTTCAGTTTATGATTTAAAAATATTAAAATGATTGCAGAGAATTTTAGAGACACAGTTAGAAAGCAAATGCAATACTTTTTCAGAAATCATCGGTGTCGAGAACACTGCCGGGAAAATAGTAGTCCGGCTAATTTAAGAATTTTTGACCCAAACTTGGAGGGATTAAATAAGTTAATTTTATGTGAAATTATGGTGAAAAGAAAGAGTTGAAAAATATTTTGGAACACTAAAAATAAGAGTAATGGCAAAAATGTAAATAAAGGCAACTTTGGGGCAATTTTGAAAATCAACTGTCTGGTATCCGGAAATGACTCAAAACCATTTTTAAATGATAGAAAAATTTAAAATAAGGTCTTTCACTCCCCACACTTGAAGTTGAATCCAAACAGAATAGACAGAATAAATTACAGAAAGTTTTGAGGTCAAAAGTGCAAATAAAAAAATTTTTGGGTCAAAAGTGCAATTAAACAAAGTTGTGAGACCCATCCTTTCTAGAAACCTGCCAAGGTGGCAGGCCAAGATATGGGGGAATGGATTTTCTTGATAAAAAAATGATTAATTGATTTATTAAATAATTAAATAGGTGTCAAATAAGCCAAATTCTAGAATTTTGTATTATTTTTTTATCTTCAATTTTTCTTGGCTTTTGAAAAGATGAGAACTACATGTTGGCTGCCATTTTTGGAGAGGGGAACCGAAACATGGAGAGGAGAAAAGCCAAAGAAATATAACTTCCAACCTTTCCAAAGAATCAACCAAAAATAGATAGGAAATGGAAGAAAGAAGAAGATTTATGAAGAAAATAGGATAGAAAATTGTGTTCAAGCATTTGGTGGAGCAAAAGGAGGTGGGTTCAAGTATTTTGATTTGAGGTAATGATTTTAAACTGATCATTTTTAATTGTATTTAAGATTTCTGTAGCATGATTTGTCAAATAATTGAGGTAATTAAGTTAAAAATGTTAAGAATGAGCTAGGGTTAATGTAGTTTCTAAATTCTGTTTTGAGGCAGTAATTTATGGCTATTATTCTGAAATTTTAAAAACTGAATTTGAGGATGGTTAAAAAATAAAAGTTGTAGATAAATATGTTAATTAGTTTTTTGTAAAATAAATTTGTCAAATTCGAAGTTAGAGAAGAGTTATTGAGTAAAGAATGTGACTGACTTGGAATTAGGTTTTCTAGAAAATACTACTGTGTTTTATTTGTACATACTGATAGAGACAAAATTAGAGGATGCATTCAACATGAAAACTGTTCATTTATATCTTATACATAATCTTGTAAAATTATTTTGCAATGGGAATTGTGGTTTATAAGATATTAGGTTATAAGTTTAGACTACCCAGATTAACTGTTTAACAGAACATAGGTTATAAAATTCTATTAATATAAGGATATTAAAATTTAAATTAGAGAAAGTGTTAAACATAAAAGATGTTCATTTATGTATTATATAAATTATTGTAAAATGGTTTTATAATTGGATGAGTACATAATTAATTATAGGTTTGGAAACAGGGTATATCTAGATAGAGATTTCAGGGCAGTAATTTAAATTTAGAAATTCATTAATAATTGTACAGTGATAAAAAAATTCTGAAATTTGAATATATTATAATTTTATGTGTCTATTTTCAATAAGAAAATGAATTATAGTAATTGGTTAAGTATTGATTGAGTTATTAGAAAAAGAACAGAATCTGCCATAATAGGATTTCAGGCAAAATGCAGGGTAGCAACGCTGGTTATAGACCTAAGTTTAAATTAATACCATAAATTATGTAGTAATAATTTTAATGTAAAATTTGGATATGTTAGAAAGTTGTATATTAATTAGGAACAAGAATTGAAGAAATTGAACAAGTGTAGAGAGAGATATGAGTAATAAAACATAGGCTGCCAGTAAGGTTCTTTATAGGCAAAATCCTAGTAACTTGGAAATTTGAGGAATTTTCTTTAATATAAATATAAGTAATGTAAGTTTATGTTAAATAGTATCTAAATGGAAATTAATTGAATATGTAGAGTTGAGAATAAATAAGAGACGTGACAGTTACCGAAAGAGATAAGGCAAAGAATCAAGGATAAAGGAAAAGTGAAATGTTCAAGTTCTAAACTAAGGTGATTAATGTATACATCATTATGCATACCCATGTTTTGATTTGTTGACCTAATGAACATGTTTTCTTCTTGATTAAATGTCACTTTGTTATTGATGATCATTCTTTAATCTTCCTAAAGATTGAAATTTATCTGTATGTATTGATTACTATTGATATTGAAATGCCTTTGGTGTACTAATTGACAAGTAAACTGATGCGTATTGATCGAAAGTCATTGTACTATAATGTTCCTAATGATTACTGGCTATTGATATTGATTTCCCTTGACCCATTTTACATGTAAATTTGACAGAGCTACCGCTCTGATAGGGTAGTGGGAATATACTGTTGGCGATGTGCACATTGTATTACTGATGCACTAGCTGGGAGGGGCTATGGTCCTGGCCATAGGGTCTGATCAACCTTATGCTTACTGATATTGATACTACTGGAGATTGTATGTTCGCATATAGTCCATACTGATACTACTGGAGATTGTATGTTTACATATAGTCCATCCCTTTATCTGTCTTATCTACATGATATGAGTATTGTTTACCTGTTCATTAATTCTAAACTTATACCTTATTGCTTACCATTGATATATTTTATTACCATATACTTATATCTCATATATAATGATGTATGCATACTCACTGAGTATTTTATACTCACCAAATAGTGGTTTATAATTTTTATAGGGATGAGATAGAGGAAGCCGATTCCAAGTCAATTTCTTTTTCGACTTGGGATGTCAAGTACATCGAGGTAGAATTGTAATTGTTAAAGATCATTAGCGAAAATTCTTAGAGCTCCATGATACTGTTTATAATTAGATAATTGAGTATTATAATGATGTATGAATAATGAAATATTTAATGTTACAGTGACATTCAAAATGTAATGTGTAATGCATAATGATTGAAGATGTCAATAATAATAAAGTGATAAAGACAGTGACAGAGGTAAATGATAAAATGAAATTTACATATTTTGAAAAAGATTTAAAAGTGTTATGTATGACTGTTGAACTGTGAAGTTAAGGGTATAAGATTGGCAAATTATTGGGAGTGTAAAATAATTTTAGTATAGGCTGTGTAATTTTTGAGAGACCCGATTTTGGGTCGGGAATAGCACTAAAATTACAAAGGAAACTCTGGCAAATTTTCTATAAAATTTATAAGTAATAAATAGAATTTAAGCATTAATGAATGAGATAATATAGATTGAATGATTGATAAATGGATTGTTCATGGATTCTACGGGTTTCCGATGACCTTAAATTTACCCATGCCCTAGGACCGTCGCGGCCCAAAAGTGGGTCGTGACACTTGAGTCGATCGTTTATAGTCATTCTCCTTTTATTTCAAAAGTTTCTTCAAGAGTTGGAAAATCTTCTAAGTCAATCAGAACAAGTACATCCAACATGTCTCAGTGGTATGTACCTTGTGTCAGTCAAACTGTCTCTTAGCTAAAGCAGTTATATGGCTAAGCTGCCCCTATACCTCATGTGGGAGCACGTCTCTGAAGAGCCATCATCCTTAAACTTGTTGCTTGGTCAAAATAGCTAAGTAAGTCAAGTCCATCTTCTGATGCAAGTCATCTAAGGTCTTTATTCTTTAAGTCAAACTGTCTGAATAGCAAATCAAAGAGTCTTTCAAATCATTGACCCAACCTCACTAGGTCTAAAACCTTCAAAACACCACACCAAAAGTCTATCAACCTCTGACAAGTATGAATTGCTATGTTTTTCTTCTCCACAAATCACACCACAATAGCAAACTCTTAAAACCTCCTGAAATAACACCATGTTTTCTATACAAGGGCAATATCAAAGCAAGTCCTTGAAAGCTAGTTTAGAAAGTCGACAAGTCCAATACTGCTTTGTAAGCAAATTGAGTCCACCCAAAAAAAAAATGGCTAAAGGAAATCTAGAGTTGTTGGAAAAGCTCAATCAAAATGAACCAACATTATTTAAAGTAGAGCCAGAGCCAAACCCGAGAAGGTTATGAGATCAAATTCCAAATAGAAAGGGAAATTAAAAAAAAAAAGCTCATTTAGTAGAAAACCCGAAAGGGCAGCTTAGACAAAAATTAGAGTAGCTCGTCAAGTAAAAAATCCGTAAGGGCATCTTATTAAAAGTTAGTGTAAGAAAGAAAAAAATAATGTCGAGTTGAAAACCCGAAAGGGTTGCTAGGTCAAAAATTAGGTCAAATAGAAAAAAGCAGAATAAACAAATAAAAGTATAAAAATTATCCACAAGGAGAATTATTTTTCACGTGGAGGATGATCGGGTCAACTGGTCAGAGTCCGTCAGCCCTATAACAATTGTCCAAACTATGCAAGGTCACAACCCAAACTGACATCAACAATGGAAAAAACCTTGTCCCATCCAACCGACAAACTTTAAGATAAATCTAATCGTATACTTACATAGGTGAACTTAACAAGTCTGATAGGATCAACCAAGTATCAGGCCAAATCTAACCATAGCTAATCTTAGCTAATATGATAGGACCAATAGAACTTTAGGCCAAATATGACCATAACCTTTCCTTCATCTTACCAAACTGATCCATTCAAAGCCAAATCGACATTAGCTGATGAATCCTTGGACCTAAACTGAGCATGGTTTAACTAATATGAAAGCATTACCCTCAGCGATCCTTCATGCTTGACCCATCTAGTATGGTCCCAATTGCCAACCAATCTAACAACATAGTCAAATTCTTCTTTTAACCAAACCAAGCCAGACAAGAAAGCTTGAATTTCTTACCCTAGAAGACCATCAAAGTAACCAAGTCATCCTTCTCCCAAATCACCTTTCCTCAAGAAGTGGGGCATTTCAGAGCATCTTAATGCACAAAATCACATCTCAATGCTTGAAATTGCATTTCATTATGTTTCATTACATAACCTTACTCTCCCAATGCATTGAATTTTTATGAACTTGTATATTTTCGGTATAAATCATCTAGATTCGTACGAAGCTTATACATCTCATTTGAATAAGAGGGTTTAACATTAGATAGTCTCAAAAGATAGTATCATGCATTGACAACATTCATAACATCCATAAATGCCTAGCATCATGCAACATCCTGCATAAGTTTGGAACTAACAAGTGACAGGAAAAGTAAGAAGCAAAAGCTAATGGTCCCTTAGATAGCACAAATGAGTATCCTCCAGCTGGTAACATTGTTCCTCCTGAATACCCATATGAAGACAGTTCTATTAGTCATATGGTAAGTGTGACAAACTTAATTTGCAGAAGACAATATAAACATAGAAAAATCAGAACCATTATCAAGAACAATATGACTTCTTGAGCTCAAAATCTTTTCAATTGTATCACATTGACACTTTTTCCAAAATCTAGGCAACAATGCCACCTTTCCAAAATCTCTAGCAACGGTGCTATCTTTTCAAAAATCCTGGCAATGGTGCCACCTTTTCAAAAATCCCTAACAATGATGTCACTGTTTTTAAAATCCTGACAATGTGCCACTTGCGAGGCCTCTCCTGAGCACCGAGATGCTCATTTGGGATGATTTCCCGTGCATTAAAGGCAAGTTTTACTTTACATTTGCAAATTATATCTTTAACCTTTTATTTTGAAAATTTGTAGAGTCATCACCTTCATTTTTAAGGGAAAAAGAAAGGAAAACCATTTTTGGCTACAAATTTAGCCCAAAGATAAAGTCATTAGACCTTCGAACTGGGACTAGGTTTTCAGTTTAATTAACTCACTTTGGCTTTCCACTTAATAATCGATTTATGAAAAAATGTTTGATGAACAAGTTATAGGAATGGAAAATATAAGATGCATGAATAAAACATAATAAAACAAATAATATAAAGTAAAGAACAAAAACCAAAAGAGGTTTAATTACATCAAAAACCCAAAAATAGGGGATGTTAACTCTATCCTATATGACCTCACCCAAGCACTGAGATACTTATCTGAGGCGGTTTCCTATGCATTAAAGGCTGTTTTTTCCTTACATTTGCAAATCATATATTTAACTTTCATTTTGAAAATTTTTAGAGTTGCCATCTTTATTTTTAATGGAAAAGAAAAAGAAAAATCTGATTTGACTCCAAAATATAACCCAAAGATAAAATCATTAGACCTTCGAACTGGGACTAATCTCAGGGACTAGGTTTTCAATTTTAAGTAACTCTCATTTTGGATTTTCATTTAACAATTGATTTATGAAAATAAGATTTCATGAACAAATTATAAGAATGGCAATTATAAGATTTATGTATGAAGCATAATAAAACAAAAAATATAAAGTAAAGGACATAAAGTAAAAGAGGTTTAATTACATCAAAAACCTAAAAATAGTGGATGTTAACTCTAGCTCTTATGGGAATTATAGGTTAACCACATATTCCCTAAAATACAATATACAATACACAATATTAAAAAGAAAAGAAAGGTTTTTTTTTTTTGGTGTTTTTGTATTTGAAGCTATGAAATAGCTTACAAGTGTATCATTTTGAATGGGAATTAAAACCCATGTAGTTCTCCCTTTTTGCAAAGGTGTTAGGTCTGATTTTAGGAAAGTTTGATTTATTCCTCTTATATTTTGTCATGTTTTGGTTCTTTTAATTAATATTTTACCAATTAATTTTTAAGTTAGAATACAATACCTTGTTTTGCGACTTAGGCAAAGGATGTCTTAGGATTTGTCCGGATCAAAGTTCCACTTTTTTTAGGTAACAAAATTAGTCCAAACATTTGATTATTATCCAATTTTGATTACCAAGTTGAGCTGTTTAGTCAAATTAGCACAATGGTGATGCTAGATTGACTCAAAGAGAGATTGTTCTAGGTTTGATATTCCTCCAACTCAAGGAGAGTTGAAGAAATTGGTTCAAAATCTAAGAGAATTAAATCGGTTATGATAAAAAAGTTGAATAAAGGGGGAGAAGAGAGAGCCAACTAAGGAAAACTCTACTTAGTTGTTTTGGAATGTCTTGTGAAGTGAATTGAGGCTTGAATTTATAGGGAAAAGGATGGGGGTTGGTCTGATCAAAATTTTATGTCGGATTCACTAACTATATTTGGTGGCAGCTGAGCTTCACCTTGGCGGCAGAGAGTAAGGCAATTGGTGGCAGGGTATGGCCTTGGTCTCTGTGCTACCAAGTGCTGGTCGCTGCCACCACCAAGGCATACAGCTACAGCCAATGGCAAAACCTGTTACCACTAGCTCATTCTGATCCTTATCCTGTCTAATTTGCCTAATTCGAAGTGGTTTGACCTTTGATTGATGTCGATCAGCCTGGCATGGTCTGATTTATCTGTATTCAAAGTCAACTTTGATATCTGATCGATCGCCAATCAATCTGGCATGGCCTGAGTCTTCTTAGGGTGCAAAATTGCATGTTCACAGTTGCCTCTCATCGTGGTTATTTTCCTTGGAAAGTAATCATGACGATAGTGAATACTAGCTACCATAATCAGATTAGGTAAATAGATCCTAAGGCTATCCTATAAAGGGTCTGATAAGATCCTAAAGATACCTTTAGAATGGTCTGAAGAGCTCCTAGTACTACCATTAGGAAAGTCTGATAAGATCCCAAATCTACCCTTATGATGGTCTGAAAAGCTCAAAAGGTTATCCCTAATAAAGTCTAATAAGATCCTAAAGCTACCCGTAGGATAGTCTGAAAAGCTATTAAGGCTACCTTTAGGAAAGTCTAATAAGATCCTAAAGCTACCCTTAAGATGTCTAAAAAGCTACTACGGCTACCTTTAATACCTGCCATTTTTTTATTTTATTTTATTAATTCTATGTTTGTTGAATTGATTGAGGATATAGAAATGTTTTGAGGAATCCAAAATTCTCTATGTAGGGAGGAGATGGTGAGGCTGGTTTCATGACCTTAAAGGAATAATTTGGAAAAGTGTAAAAAATAAAAGTTATATATTTATATCTCATCTTTAGGTCTTTAAAAGCGTTTTGTGAATTTTTCTGTGTGTTAGGAGATATGCCTCCTTGACCAAGACCTATCTGGTTCATTATTTTCTGCAGGAATCTGAGAATGTTTGATTTTTCTAGGAATGATTGAGGTTGAATAAGCCAAAAGTGAAGTATGAAAATGTTCCTTTATGTGTTATGTTGTTGACTGTAAAATTTCAGAGGAATCAGATAAGTATAGCTCAGTTGAGAGTGGAATTAATCAGACCTGTTCAGAGGATTTTGGGCAGTAAAGTCAGGGTGAATTTTAGAAATTCACCGTAGTTTGTGTAGACCTCTTTTTGATTTGAATTTTGGATATGTTGGATCTCTGAGTGTCTATTTTAAGTGACAAAAAGAATAAAGGAGTTTGGATGTTTGTAGCTCATTTGCGAGTTAGTTTAGTATGAGTTGATGAGGAAGGGGTTCCAGCTCGGCAGAATCTGCTATTAATGCGAAGTGGCATTGCGAGATGGAAAATGCGAGGTGGAATTTATGAGCTGGCAATGTGAACAGGCGAATTAACAAAGAGGCATTGTCGAGGTGGCATATGCGAGGTGGAAATAGGCAAGGAGAGTTTGGCGAAGAGGCATTGCCGAGGTGGCATATGCGAGGTGAAAATAGGCGAGGAGAGTTTGGCGAAGAGGCATTGCCGAGGTGGCATATGCAAAGAGGGAATAGGCGAGGCAAGTTTGGCGAAGATTCATTGCCGAGGTGGTAATAGGCGAAGAGGAGAATTGGCAAAGTGGCATTCGCGAGCTGGCATATTGTCACTACCCAACCCGGGAGTCGCAATGGTCCTAGGGTACGGGTGTTGCATAAGCTACCAGTACCTTAAAGAACCCAATTAACTAAACTATATGGCATGCAAATCAGATAAACAGCTTAATTAGCTTAAGAATGCTGAAGAAAATTTGACAGCATCTCCTTTATAATATGGCTATGCCCAAAAATAAAACAAGTAATTCAGCACTTCTAATAATCATTCACAACCATTCTCAATACAAAGATCCCTCTGGATCTCCATCAACATCTCAATACATATATATATCTGTATAATCTGTCATTTCCATATATAACACATCATATACATTCATTATATCATCATTAAGCAAAACTATCAAGATGCAAGCTCAAACTTATATCTACATGCCAACACTTATATACAGTACCATGGAACTTCTATTCTGTACATTATTTACATACT
>CANXYC010860933.1:0-10448 GCA_948193065.1 Aleurites moluccanus | reverse complement strand
TAGGTCATATAACATGCATATATATATATATTCCATGCATTCACATATAATATTAACACATCATAAAGAAAGGAAAGTAATTTCCCTAAAGGTCCCTATCAGGGTTTAAGCTAAGGTGTTACACTTTTATGATCAGTATATATCTCACATTTAGCCCCATATAGATAATGCCTCCAAATCTTCAAGGCAAAGACAATTGCTGCCATCTCAAGATCATGAGTAGGATAATTTACTTCATGCTTCTTTAATTGACAAGAAGTATAAGCAATCACCCTTCCTATCTGCATCAGAACACACCCTAGGCCAATCAGCAAAGCATCACAATACACCGTGTACTTCTCCTCCTCCACAGGTAATGCCAAAACCGAAGCACTGGTAAGGGAATACTTCAGAGTCTGAAAACTCTGATCACATTCCTCTGTCTAGATATATCGCTCTTGCTTTTTCATCAATCTAGTCAGAGGAGCAGCAATATGGGAGAAGTCTTTCACAAACCTCCGATAATATCCAGCCATACCCAGAAAGCTACGTACTTCTGAAACATTGGTAGGCTGGGCCCAATTGGCAACCGCTTCAATCTTCTGAGGGTCTACCATAATACCCTCCTTACAAATGACATGCCCCAAAAAGCATACTTTTGATAACCAGAATTGACACTTTGATAATTTAGCATATAGCCGATGCTCTCGAAGTGTCAGCAATACAATCCTCAAATGCTCTTTGTGTTCCTCCTCACTTCTGGAATAAATAAGAATGTTATCAATGAAGACGATGACAAACCTATCCAAATAAGAACTGAACACTCTATTCATCAAATCTATGAAAGTCGCTGGAGCATTTGTCAACCCGAATGGCAATACTAGAAACTCATAGTGGCCATAACAAGTTCTAAAAGCAGTCTTGGGTATATCTCCACTCTGAATCTTTAGTTGATGATACCCAGACCTCAAATCAATTTTAGAAAAATAGCTGGCGCCCTGCAACTGATCAAACAAGTCATCGATCCGTGGCAACGGATACTTGTTCTTTACCGTGACTTTATTCAGTTGTCTATAATCGATACACATCCGCAAGAAGCTATCTTTCTTCCTCACAAATAAAATCGGCGCACCCCACGAAGAACTGCTAGGTCGGATGAATCCTCTATCCAATAGCTCCTGCAACTGAACATTCAGCTCTTTCAGTTCTACCGGAGCCATCCTGTAAGGTGGGATGGATATCCGATCTGTGCCTGCATGCACCTCAATCTCAAACTTAGTCTCCCTATCAGGGAGCAATCCTGGCAACTCCTCAGGAAAAACGTCAAGAAACTCCTGAACTACCGGTATCTGATCCAAACATATAGAAGATTTCTACACATCTATCACATGGGCCAAGTAGGCTGAACAGCCTTTCCCTATCAATCACCGAGCCTGAATAGAAGAAATGAGATTAACCTGAAATTCCCGAATGTCACCCTAAAATTCAAACTCCTGTTGCCCCTCATGCTGGAATTTAATCCTTTTCCTATAACAATCTATTACTGCCCGATGCCTAGTCAACTAATCCATTCCTAGTATCACATCTAATTCAAGCACAGGCAATTCAATCAAAACAACACGCAAAATATGGTCATCCATCTCAACTATACACTCAGGATAGTAATAATTAACATCCACAGATTCTCCCATAGGAGTGTCAACAAACAATGAAATATCTAGTAACTGCCTCTCCTTATTCAATTTGGGTGCAAAATGTGGGGACACAAATGAATGAGTTGCATCCAAATCAAATAAGGCATCCGCAGCCTCATTCTGTACTAGAATAGTACCTGTGATAACATTATCTGACCTCTGAGCATCCTAAGTGTTAACTGCGAACACTCTACCCTGGCCTCTGTCGGCTGGAGCCTGACCAATACCTGAAGCCTGACTACCTCTGCCTCTGCCTCTAGCTACTGTCTCTCTGCTCATACTCTGGCTATTCTAAACTGTCAGCTGTGATACCATAACTGATGGCTGCTGATCAGCCCTCATTGGATATGTACTCACAAAATGGCCCTGCTGGCCACATCTCAAGCATGCACCTGATCTCCTCCAGCATTCCCCTCCGTGCCTCCTACCACAATAACCATAAGTAGGGATGTTGGGTGCCTACGACACTGATCTAGAAGAGCTCTGAGAGTACACAGGTGCTGACTGAACCATAGGCTGACCCCTACTCTGAAATCTCCTCCTTTGGTTACTACCCAAGGATCTCTGCTCTAATCTCAATACTAGCTCAGCCTGCTTAAAGTGGAAGCTGCTCTCCCCTCTCTTACTCTGTGACCCTGAACTGCTCTTCCTCTTTTGTTCCCTTTTTGCCCTTTCTGCCTTGTATTTCTCTTCCATCTGTGTAGCTTTATCTACTATAGTGGTCAAGGAAGTAAACTCTGTAGCAAGCAAGGCATTGTGTAATGCCGCATTCAATCCCCTTCTAAACTTACTGATCCGGTCTGCCTCTGTGGGTACTAAATGTTCGGTATACCTACTAAGCTGAATAAACTCCTCTGAATAATCCTCAACCGAGCGATCTCCCTACTCTAACTGCTCGAAACTCACCAAGTGACGGGTCCTAACACCCTCAGTAATAAACTCATGTATCAATCCCTGGCGAAACTCTGCCCAGGTAGGTGGGTGCTCACCGTATAGTCTGGTCTCAATATGCATAGAAAACCATGTCCAAGCTTTCCCTTTCAGTAATAATCCGACTAACTCAACAGATCTGAGCTCAGAATAAGGCAGTCTCCTGACTACCTTCTCCACCTCCTCCAGAAAGTCTACTGGATCATCACCTCTCTCCCCTCTAAACTCTGGCAAACTTAGCTTCAAAAAGCTAAACATAGAAACACCACCCTCAAGTATCTCCCTCCTATCACCCTGTGCAGCTGGCTCCCTCTGAGCCCCTAACGGCTGAACAGGTGCGGGTGCTACAACCTCTGGTACTACAGGTGGCTGAACAACTGCAAGAGCAAGTAGTGGTTGTGCCTGTTGCCTCTCTCTCCTCATCTCAGCCATCTCTCTCCTGAGATCCATCAATCCTCTCATCATCTCGACCCTCCAAGGTTCATCCCCTCTGTCTGAATCCTTTGAAGCCCGTCGAGATTGGGACGGACCTTCAGACACACTCATCTCTCTCACAAACGACTCATTAGAGGCAACCTCAGCCTCCCTGGTGCCACAGTCTCCACTATCTGACATATTTGAAATATCTATCGAGAAAACGGAAATGATCTTAGAATACAGTAAAATGCAGATTATAGACATATAACAGACGATCATAACAATGGACGACAAAGGAAATCCTATGCTCCATGGTATTCTTAATTCTACCCCATTCTATATCTAGTCACTATCCGTTTGTTACTTAGATGCACATTTTATAACCTAGGGCTCTGATACCACCTCTGTCACGACCCGATTTTCCAAGCCGTGACGTCCTAAGGCACGGGAGATGCCAATGGCGACCGGCACGCGTAGAACCCATATCAGCCATATCAATCTAGTCATTCAATATATTATGCAAACTATAACCATAATTATCAATCAAACTATTATCCTGTCATACATTCTAGTAACAACATAAATATCAATTCTTATAACGTCACATTAAATATATTATCATCCATTTAACAAAACCATCATTGGTTACATGTTCATTTCCTAGCTAACCAGAACATACCCATAGAGCAGCTAGATTATGAACACCAAAAGTAAATATTATCCAAAATAAAGTAACTGTGAATACATCTGTAATTCAATGGCAGAATTCCCAGAGAAGTAGAAGTCTGAAATCTGCTGCTCTAATCCTCTCCTGAAAGGGGAAATAAATAAAGGGTGAGTATAGATGATACTCAGTGAATTCACATACATCCCAATAAATAATAGGTGCCAATAACATAGGTGTCAATCAATAATAATAGGGTACCGAATAAATGTCAAGGTATAGCCAAAAATAGTAACATCATATGGTTCAGTAGTATATATGGAGAGACAGATATAGGGATGGATTGCATGAAAAGAAATCATACAATCTCCAGTCAGTCAGTGCGTTGGACCATGTAGGTCCTAGATTATCCATAACAGGGCATATAAACATAAGGCGGATCAGACCTTATGGTCAAGACCATAATCCCCTCCTAGCTAGGATACAGATATACAATATGCACAAGGTCGACAGTATTTCCCCACTCCCCTGTCGAATCGGAAGTTATGTCACAACCATATCAAGGTCAATAACAAGGGATACCATAAACAATAATGATATCTGGATTCAATCAATCAATCAATCGGTTCGGTATCAATCATATCAATAATCAATATCAATAATGGCCATGCTATGTGCAATATCCAATACAATTCAAGATTTGGTAGTAAGGGTAATTCTCATGACAAGGAAATAAGGTTCGGTATTTAAATGTAAGTATCAATAAATCAAGGTTTGTATAACATTGCATAGGTTGATTTAATAAAGGAATATGGATAACAAATTTAAAAGGAATTTAAAGGTATCACAACACAATGGTTCGGCCATTTGGGGTATTTCCCAAATGGTATCCAGCAATCAATCAAATAAATTCAATAGAGTAAATGATGCATGTAGAACTCACCTCAATTTTTCAATAGCAAATAAATTTATCCAAATTCACCAATTTCTCCAAAGTCCTCAATTTAGCTACTTTGAGTTTTGTGTTTTGCTTTTGTTGTTTTTCACATCAATTTGGTCATCAATTAATTGTTCTCTTATACTCAATTAACTATTACTATCATCAATTTATGAATCCCATCACTAATTCACCATATCATATTCCAAAGTTTCAATAAAACCCTAGAGTTTAGGTATTTCAATTATTTAATGTTAATCTATGTAAAATAACACTAAACCCATTTATTCTAACGTTAATAATATCTATTAGATTAATAAAATCCAACAAATAATCACTTACCTGAAATAAGTGTCAATGGCATAAATTACTCTTCTCTGCCACAAGCTTATTTTCCAACTCACTCCACAAGCTAAAAACGGAATGTGATAGTCACATAATATTTCTTTGGGTTCCCACGAATTTTTCCCAGAAATTTAGTTGAGAAAATTCATGAAATCTGATAAAGAATGAAGATGAATAGTGTTTGACTTCCTTGGAGAAAAGACGAACACGAAGAACAGAGAAACAGAGAAAGAAATAAAAGGAAATAAGGCAACGTGCCTTTAATGTATCAGTTACTACCTCTTAAATAGGCTACTGCCTCAGTAATTTAAATTTCGCTCCGCTATTTCAATTCCATTGTTCCAGCTCATGAGTTCGCCAGCTTGCCAATGCTTCCTCGCATTGCCGGCTCGCCATTCCACTTCGCATAAGCCAGCTCGCCTATTCCGGCTCGCATATGCCTCTTCGCGTTTCCTCTTCGCACTTCCCTCTTCCCGTTTCCTCTTCGCATCCTCTTCGCATTTCCTCTTCGCTATTCCCTCTTCGCCTTTTCTCTTCGCATTTCCTCTTCGCCATTTCCTCTTCGCCATTTCCTCTTCGCCTTTCCTCTTCGCCATTTCCTCTTCGCCATTTCCTTTTCGCCTTTCCTCTTCGCCATTCCCTCTTCGGAATGCCGGTTCGCCATTGCCTCTTCGCAATGCCGGCTCGCACTTCCCTCTTCACATTCTCACCTCGCATTCTCTGCACTCCCAGCTCGCATTTCTTCTTCGCGAGGCCAACTCGGCAAGGCCTCTTCGCAGGACCAGCTCGGCAATGCTAGCTCGCCAATGCCGGCTTAAAACACTTAACCAAAATCACGAAAATTCGCTACAGACATGCAAATTCCTAACTTCCGGTACTTAGAATATTTTCACATATTAAAGAGTTCAATCTATCACTCAATATTCTATACTGAAATTTCAGTTCTCGTTTACTGCCATTATCATTATTTCAAAATAATTAAAATAAGTAAAAATTATACTTATTGCCAAATAAATTAATTTAGCCAAATAAAAATTTAAATTTACACACACATATGTATTCGAAAATGACATATGAAAATGGTAGGTGTTACAGTAACACCCCAAAATTTTTTTTCCATAATTACAAATAGGACCCCATAATTAGTATAGGTTATTTTATAGTCCTTAATGAGACAATTAAACGTAAAATAATAATTTAGTACATAAATAGACAGTTTAAGGTAAAATAATAACTTAGCATCTAAAATTTAAATTTTATACCTAAAATACCTAATTTAACACAGAATTTCACCAAATAAATTATGGAACCTAAAATTTTTAAAAAATACAAATTATGAAAAATAGTAGTATTAAAAGTAAGATTTGTGGATAAAATATAAATATTAAAAGATTTGGAGTCAAAATATAATTATCAAAAGTTTAGAGGCTAAATTATAAATACTAAAAATTTAAAAATATCTCATAAATTCTAGATAATTCTAAAATGGCCCAAAATTTCTTCTTCTTCTTCCTTAGTGGCCGAAATTCCCTCCTCATTTTCCCTCACCTCTATTTTTTCTTCTTCCAACCAAAACTTTCTCCATTAAATCAACCCCAAACTTGAATCCAATAATTTTTATGCTTAGTTTAACACCTAACCACACTATAGATATTAAAAAATTTTACTAAAACCCTAAATAATTCAAATAGGCTAAGTTGGAAATTTGAAGAAACTTAAGGTAATTGATTCAAAACTTAAGGTAATTGATTCAAATTTGCTTTCTTTTCATTCAATATGATTATTATGATAGTCTTAGATAATTATTTAAGTAAATAGAAGCATAAATTTAGACATGGGTGGATTTAGACTTGAATTAGAGATTATGTCAAAACCTAATTTTTGAATTAGATGTATTTAATTCAGAACAAGTATAGAAATAAGTTATCTATGTTAATCTAAATCTAAATCATGCTAAATATATATTGTAGAATCAAATCAAATGAGGAAATATGAAGGAAGGGTGGATGAAGAGCAATTATACCTAACGTGAGAATTGACCTCTAATGAATTTTTTTTATTCAAATAAGCTTACAAGTGAGCTATAAGTATATTATTATGCATGAATATGACCTATTTTTAAATAATAAAATTCATTTTATGGTTGGCCATCAAGTGACCGAATGTTATTTTGACATTTCCTATGTAATTTTTGATTGATTATGCCCACATTTGAGCCAAAAAAATTTGTTTGTTGGATGAGTTTGAATCACCAATGCCTTGTGTGAATTTAGTTGTTGATAATTGATGAAATGGTCTAGTTAATATTATCCCAAACCCTTACCAAATTGATGGTATAACCATGCACACCATATGTTCGATAAAATGGCTCAATAAATTAACTTTTAATCCACCAAATATTTTATTTTGAGCTATTTACTATTTCACATATTGATACCTATAAAACATAAAACTAGCCTAATTATTTGATATTGATTCTATTTCATATGAAATTCCTCCTCGACTATTATAACATTATTGTTAATATGCCTTATAATTGCCAAACATATTTATGGAAGAATTGATTGATTTGACATAATTTTTGCTATAACATTGACATTGTATTTGAGCCTAATTGTATCCATAACCATTATTTTATTAAATATTTGATAATATGATAAAACTACCTTCTGATGGAGTAGTGGGTGAGAACCATCGGCAATGTGCACATTGATTACTTTATTAACCCTAGTTAGGAAGGGTTAAGTCCTAGCCATAAGGTCCAATCAACCTTATGTTATTTCAAAAGTTTAGGCTACTATAAAAGTAGCTAACGAGATTTATACGAGCACAAGGCTCTATATTTGTTATGTATTATTTTTTCTTTATTCTGTCTACTCATTAAATTACGTGACCTTGACTACCTTGTTTATTTTATTTGTTATTTGTTACCTTTGATATGAACATTTGGTGAATTATCTTACTCTTTACCTAACCCTATTGTATAATAATACATTTATAGCCCACTGAGTAGTAATACTCACTCCCTAGTTGTTTAACATTCTTAAGTCAAGAGTAGTTAGTAATGATTCTTGAGACTTCCTACTTTTTCAGAGGAACCAGGTTTCTTTTGCTATATAATTATTCTAAACATTATTTCTTTTGTAATCTTATAGTAGCTCTATGGTTAAACTAGATTAGTTAGTAGTTTATGTGTATAATATATGGATAAATAATATAAATTAATTAATTAGCATATTATGGATTATATAATTAAATGTTTGATGATGGATTGAATTATGTGTTGGAATTGAAATGAGGATAAAATATGATAACAGGTGATTAATAAGTTTATAGTATGGGTTCTACAGGTATTGGTTGTGTAAGCTAGTCCCACACCCTAGAATCATCATGTTCCATTTTTAGGACATGACATTAAAATTATGCTACAAACGAGATTTTTTTTTCTTATTTAAAAAATTAATTAGAACAGAAATATGAATTTAGTACGATGCAAGAAAATTACCCATAATATTATCTATTACTAAAAAGATAAACATAATATAAAATATAATTTTATTTATTTATTAAATTAAACTATATATTGTAATAAAAAAAATTTAAAAAAATAATAAAATAGATAAGGTTAAATTGAAAAAAAAAAAGGCAAAGATAAAAATAAGCACCTAAATTTTTTTAATTTAACTTAAATATATTCAATTTAAATGAAAATTCAACATATCCATCTAAATTGAGTTTATTTGAGCCAAATTAAATTTAAGAGTTTATTTGAACTATGAAAAAAATGGACATAAGTAAGCAAAATTATATAGTTTAGGGACTTTTTTATAGATTTCCCTTATTAAATCTTATAAAAAAAATTAATTATAAGCTGCTTATTTAATTTTTTCTAATATAAACTAATTATAATATATCCATGACCATCCATCTATATATATGCATAGATACATACATACATAGATGCAAAGCAAGCATTCAAGATAATTAGAATTTAGTATATGAATTTCGGAGCTTCCTTCTGTACCTTTTCGTCTGTTTCTCTCTCTCTCTCTCTCTATAAACAGAGTTAATTATTTTAGCTTGTAAATATGCATAATGGCACTTTTATAAATAGGTAGTGGCAGTATTGTAAATGTATAGCTAGCATATTAGGGTTATCTTGTAAATATCTGATAGGGTATTTTAGTCTTTTCATTATGATGCATATAAAAGCAAACTTATCTTAATTTTACATATCAAAAACTAAATTTTCTTTTCCAGAAAAATCTAATTCCTTGTGTTCATGATTTTGTAGATTTTAATGGCTACAATTGCAGCTATGATTTGTTCATCCTCAACTCTTTCTCTTTTTGTTGTTCACAGTTGTTCTCCATCTGTCTCTGTGATTTTTATTATTTTTTATATTTGTTACCTTTTTGCTTCTTCTTTTCTTTTGCATTCTCTCTCAACAACTAGTTAAACGTGCCGGCATGGGGTAATCTAGTTGTAGACGACAGGGAGTAGAGAAAGATGGAAAGATTTCAAGTTGTGCAAAAAATGACACCCTCTTTTTTGTTTGTTGATCAGTTATGTCTATATTATCCGCTCCAGGTCATTCGGGTCACCGTGTATCTGGATGGATTTTCGGGTTTGACAATGAGTCGTAAATGCCCATATTTTTAGCTATGACCACTCTGGTTTAGGAACCGGTTCTTGATTTTTCTAATTGAACTAGTCAGGCCAAACCGGGTTTCACAATATTTATCTATTATAGCCTCATCCAACCGGAGAATTTTTTAATACAAAATTTCTTGAAGATAAGATAGTATGATTCTAACTCACTAAGTTATACTTACCTATAATTATTTTCTGTTTTTCAAGCAGAAAACAATGGATAGCTCAGGTTCCTTATTTCTTCTTCTTCTTCTACATGTACAATTCAAATTTTTGGGATATATTTTATTAGTAAAGCCATGGTAGTTTTTGAAGGATAATAAATATTATTGTTGAAAAGAATTATGTGTAAACCTAATTGTATTAGTATATGTATTATGGGAAGATGTCTTTGAATGATAGCATGATATCTTGGAATTAGGTTCATGTTCTGCTAATATTTTATTGGATGCATGATTTTATGAGTGGATGATAACATTATATTTACTCATATTCTAAAACAGTCATAACTTTTAAATTGTGATGTGAATTTATTTTTTTTTCTTTTAAATGGAGAGGGATTTTGAATAGGAATGGCAATGGAATGGGGAATCCCCATTCTCCGTAAGAATTTACCCCGAACAGGGTGGAAATTCCCCGATTTGACTTTCCATGGGAGCGGGGATGGAAAATATTTTT
The DNA here is from genome assembly GCA_948193065.1 of Aleurites moluccanus. NCBI lineage: Eukaryota > Viridiplantae > Streptophyta > Magnoliopsida > Malpighiales > Euphorbiaceae > Aleurites > Aleurites moluccanus. The sequence goes on along the minus strand of CANXYC010860933.1, from coordinate 151 downwards.
TTCCCGTTAGCAGGGATGGGGAGTGTATTCCCCACCCTGTGGGGATCCCCATCCCCGTCCCCGTGAGGACCCGTTATTATACTTAATTAACTATTATATTTATTTAATTATTCCTTATATATATATATATATATATATATATATATATATA
>CANXYC010860880.1:0-62932 GCA_948193065.1 Aleurites moluccanus | reverse complement strand
CTTTTCAACTTCACGTGCCATGGAAACCAAGTTCTTCTCCATTGCCTGTCTCTGATCCACCAATTCCATGTTTGCCTTCTTTTCATAATCAATAGCAGTTCTGAAACATAAAATTTTGATTTTAGCATCTATTTAGATGATTCATTACATTTTGATACTGAATTTCAAGCCAAAGGCTTTTGTGGTGGAACATGTTTTTTAGGCAGGGAAGCATTAAAATGGAAAGGAGAACTATAGATGAAAATGAATCCAAGAACAGACCGAGCATGCATAAGCTCCTGGTTCAAACCCTCAATCTCAACCCGCAAACGAGGAATCTGTTGGTTATCAGCTTGTAATCTTGCAAGGTCTTGTTTCAGGGTCTGAATTTGCCCAAGGAGTTCCTGCTTCACATTATTCAGCTTCTGAACTTCTGCACGGAGTTGTACAGCCTCGTTCTTCAAAGGCTCAGTTGCACGAAGATCAGCCTCAAGCTTCAAGCCTTTCTCAATAAGCTCCCTTGAGTGGACTTCTTGTTCAGTACGAATTTCGGACATGATGAGATTCATACGATGAAGTTCCTCCTTGGCAGCCCCAAGTTCTTGCTGCAGAGCCATTCGATCTTCCATCAACTGACGATTATCGACCAGGAGCCCATGGATTTCAGCACGTTGCCTTTCAAGCTCCTCCTCCAAAAAAGCAGGGTGAGGAGGTGGGTGTGGCAAAGGAGGGCCACGAATGAAAGGTCTGTCAGGAGGGAACCCACGCCGGTCATTATAGGTGTCACGAGGAATGCGATTTCTGCCAGCCATTTTAAGTTGTTCTACAAAAGACAAATGAAGCAATAGAATGATGATACAGTGTGTGAAGCTTTTACAACCTTAGTTTTAGAAAATAATAAAACCATATGAGAAACATCGAGAATTTCCATGAACAAAATTTGAAGTTCTAAAGCTAAATTTACATAAATTTTCACAGCATCAATTCATATGTACAAAGAAGGTGGAGGAAAGTGTAAAGAACGTTGAAACTAAGGCAATCAATCAATTCAACATTTTCTTCAGAAACCAACAAAAATAAAGACAACCCATCACAAAAAGTCACAAGCTTCTACAGAAATGACATCAATTTCTGATACGGCGTAAAAAAAACTACATTGTGGCTCCATTTTCTTTCACAAGGGAGAAATTCCAAATTACAGAACTTCTCCCAGAAGTTTAATTACATCTCAGTTATAATTTATAAACTAACGCTAAGTGAGCCAAACGGAAGCGAAACTCATTCTTTCATGTTGAAACCATGGTCCAACTTAGAAGGCACAAATGAGATTCCTAAAATTTTGCAAAAGTCTAACTTCGACAGTTATGAATTCAATCTCCACTCTCAATTCAATAACCTAGAATATAAGACCCATAATTATTAAACTTATATTCGTCACTTCAGCCAACCAAAAATTTCCAAAAGAGTAGCTGCTACATTTTGCCCAACTGAAATTGTATTTAAAAAAAACCCTAAAACTCAAAATTAGGAAATTTGTAGTAACAACCAAATTAAATAATGAGCTAGAATTTTGAATGAAATTGATCGAAATCCGAATTTCAGTTTTTCTGACGAGATAATAAAATCTATATACTAACAAATAAAGTGATTAACTTTTTTATAGAATTGAAAAAAGCGAAAACATAATAATCAAGTAAAAGATAAAAGAGAATCGAAACCTGTGAAAAGATGATCAATTTAAATATCGTTTGCTGGTCGGAGAGAGGACTTTGATCGATTTTTTTTTTCCAACAAGAACGCACAGCAATTGTACCAAACTGTTGCTGCTGCCCTTTTTTTTTTTTTCTAATAACCCAATAAAGTAAATGTGAATTCAAACGATGCCGTTTTTTTGTCTTTATTAAATATTTGTGTATATGTTAGCCGAGTACAAGATGAAAAAAATGGATATTGAATTGAGCATCTGTAACGAAAACAAGAAAGGCTTCAGTTATAAAGATTATTGAGAAAACGAAGAATGGATGAGATAAATTTAAATTAATATGGAATAGAGAAATATGATATTCTTTTCATTCCAAAATAATTGTTTTAATTTTTTTTTTTATATATTTTAATTTTATTATTTTATTTTTTAATTTAAATTATATTTTATCTTAATATTTTAATAATATTCTCATATATTTAATTTTATATAATTAATGTAAATTTAAAAAAATAAAAATATTTATTATTTTTTGAAAAATAAATAAATAATTATATTTAATTAAGAGAGAGATATTAAAATAATAATTAAAATGATTGTAGTTAATTAAGAAAGGGTAAATAATAAAAAAATTATTTTAATTTTTTTTAATATTTATATATTTTATAATTAAGACGTTTACTTTGAAACGAGATGAATATGATCATAATGGAAAGATGTTTTCTCAATTTAAACAAACAATTCATATAATGTGAATTTTAATTAAATTTTAAATTTAAATAATTTGAGTTGAGTATTTATGTATATGGTAGTAGTTAGAATAAATTAACCTAAAACTTATTTGATTTGTAAATAATTTTTAAAAGAGGTAATAATTTATGAATAAATTCATTTAGATTAGGGATATTAATTAAGTATTAAAATTGAATTTCATTTATATAAAACATGGTAAATATATTAATGTATTTATAAATAAATTTCATGAATTCAATTATATTGAAAAAACTTTTAATTTTTATTTTTAAAACAAACTCTTAAATTAGTAAGTAATTTGATTCATCATTTTATAGTTAAAACTACTACTTATTTAAATCTCACTTTATGCGTTTGCAATTTGAAAATCTTAAATTTTGAAGCTTAAAATAAAATGGAATTGGAAAAAAATAAGACAATTTGAAAATTGGGTCAATCTATAATACCATATACTAAAATAACTATTTAAAAATATTGGACAGTTAATATTAAAACTTTATGCTCCCAAAACTTTGAATCCAAAGCAATGGGCATCACTGTCATTTGATATCCGGAACGACAGCATAATATTGTGGTTTATCTTATGTGAGAATAAGCGAAGGTTCGTCACCAGACTGGTTGCCATGTTGGATTCAATTTATGCCAACTGTCAACCACATCATAACACGTGTGCCAGCTGTCAGACAAGTCAACAATTTTTATGATTTATGTCATCTCATATGCCACATGTCCAACACCTCACTAGACTGACTGAGTCAATATACAACACATTGTTATAGTAGAAATCAAACGTATGTCACATCACACATATTATAACAAGGCATCATAATACACGCCACGAACTGATTATACGTAAGTTGCATCATACCAGTTGTATGCAACATCAGCAGCATAACTGACTCGGCATTTGCTACATCATGACATGTTTTGCCATATAAGTTCACTTATCACATATGTCATCCACATCATCACTTCTTATGCTAGTTGTTTGACACGTTTTCAATTTAAACTGAGTCAGCATGAGACTCGTTAGCAACGTCAGGCCACATCAGTAAATAAATTCCAACTGTCAAACATATCATTATTCTAATATTTATAATGTCAACAATAATTGTTGTGTGCAGATATTTGTCCGTTGAAAGTTAACTTTTTAGATTTTGAATGCTGAAAAATGACTAATGAATATGAAATTTTAAATTTTAAATTTATTCTCTTTTTTAACTCCTCTATTCTTAAAGTTTTTTCTCATTGAAATTCATTTTTTTCCTATAATGACTTAAAAGGATTCCAAAAATTCATTTGCTAATTGATTTTTCTTCTTCGATCTGGGAAGTATTTTGGTTTGTGTATTGCCTATTAACTGTTTGGTCTTTTGCTTCAAAGACATGATAATTTAAAACGCTAATTAACAATTAATTAAATGGAATATTGTAAAATTGTGTTAGGCTCAAATAACATAGTAAAATTAATTAATTAATTAATTAAAGGTTTGAGATTAGTGGAGTTTATATGTTAATGGATGAAGCTTCTCACTTCCAAGGATAGTGGACCATTACTAAACATCTCTATCCAAAATGTGAATGGATAATTTTTTATTTTTTATTTTTGTTTAAGAAGATACATTTCCATACAAAGTTATTCTGAAAATGACATTGTTTTCATCTTAAACTAATTTAGTATCATAATATGCTTGTCACCTCATCTTCATTAACATAGTAAAGTGATAGATGCAACATATATATATTATTCATAGCCAAAATGTGAATTGCATGATACAAAATTAATACTTAATTAGAATTAATCCATACATGTTGTTCTAAAAAAATGACATAATTAATTGTTTATTGGGACCCATAATCACAAATCATTGGCTATCATCTCCACTAACCTCAACTCACCTTTCACCTTCTTTTACAATTGTACATGCTTAGGTAAAAATTAAAATTAAAAGTAACAATAGAACAAAAACAAGTGATAATATAATGGGTCCCCAGAAAATAAAAAAAAATAAAAAAAATCTATGATCTAAATAGAAGAGGACAAATGTGTCAGTCTATGTTGATGCCCGCCGCACGTGTGCACTATGGCAATAATAATCCTTTACATATAATTTTTTCTTATTGTTGTTTCTATCATTGTAAGAAAGTTTTCTTCAAAACTTTTTCTTGGCCAAAGTTTTTATATGCTCAAGAATCCATCTTAATTAATTAATTAATTATCTAAATTTCTTTCCTTTTCAACCAAATTGGCATTTTTCTCTTCATTCTCACTGTTGGGAAGTTTACAATTGTATCTTCCTCAGCCACCCAACTGCATTACAAAATAATATTTATAATTAATAAAATAATCCATAAATAGAAATATCACTTTTGCATTATTGATAATAATATTAAGCTTAGAGCAACAATTAATTAATAATAGTAATTTGTTGGGTTTTTCAAGGTATGAAAAAGAAAAATACAACTTGTGTTACTCTCCATAAATGATACCTAATCAAACCCCAGCAAAAGTCTAATTATTTACACATGCCTAGGATTTTAAAATATTAAAAAATTAATTAGTTTATACTAAATTCAATAATAAATAATATAATCTTAAATTTGACCAATATTACTTTTATATAATATATATGATATTGTCCACTAATCATTAGTTTATGGATTAATCATCTAATTTAGAAATTGTGTTATTCAAATTTGAATGCATGCATTAGACTACTGAAAAAGAAAGGACATGCCAATTGTATGACCCATAAATTAATTGAATAGCTCATAGAAAACGAAATTTAGTGGTAGAATGTACTCCCAAGCTGTCACTTCTTAGCTAGGATCTAGGGAGCATCAAAATCTTGTTCAAGATCCATACTAGAGTTGGTAAATTTTTTTTATTTGATTTTAAATAAAAAAAATTACATATTAAGATAGCGTAAGTATTAATTAATATTTTTACATTAATTATGATAATTAATATATATATATATAATTAATAATCTAAGAATAATTAGACGTACACATATATTATTACATTATGAATAGCTATATAATTTTTTTATATAGAGATAATTAAAATATAAAAAAAGACTAAAATTTTAAATTTTTATTTATTTTTATGCAATAAAATGTGTATTCCATTAAAAATACCAATATATAAAGTTTATGTGTGAATATATATGAGGTAACCTAGGAGGATTCTATAAGGGTTTCAGGACAGAGTTCTCATAGAATTTTAGTGGGTTAGAACCATTCTGATGAAAAAAAATCTTATTAATTTATTGAAAAAAAATTATTTGATTAGTTTAAATATAATTTTTTATATAAAATTAATTTTCGGTCCAATCAATATTAATTAAAAATATTATTAGTTTATAAATTTTTTTATTTAATTTATTTAAATCTAATTTTCTAAATAAAATTATTTTTTGGTTTACCCAACATTAATTTTTTTATTTCGTTTATGAGGGCTTTGAGGCAACAATGGCAAGATGAGGGTGTGTCCTATGGATTTAATGTTATGATATATTATGCTTATATATACTAGACAAAAGATTACATTAACCAAAGTGGAACCACGTTTATTTTGGTAACATATGGTTAAATGCAAAGGGTGGGTTTGTTGGAAGCAACTAGGGAAAGAAATGATGCCTTGTAAAAGATACTGATTTGCTAAAAAATGGCAGAAAATTGGATTTGTCGTGATTTTGTCTTTGCTAATGTCAAAGAAAAGTGATGGAAAAAAAATTGCAGTGTTTAGGTAGTGCATGACAACTTATAAAATTGAAGAAATTAAATTATATTCCCTTGAATCTCCTAAAACAAATGATATTAATGTGATTTTTAAAGGTTCAATCAAACTTAATTTAATTAATTTTTTAAAACTTTCTATTCATTAAATATTAATAGGAGTGTTAAAAGTAATAATAAATAAATAAAATTACGTTATATCAGATGAGATAATTATAAAAGTAAAAAAATAATATTTTTTTTAGTATGATAATATTTAATTTTATTTAATTTTATTCTTTTTTATTCGAGTCGGAAGAAAATCATAAGAAATAAAAATAATTTTTTTTTAGTATAATAATATTTAAATCTAGAAATCTTATTAATTTATATTTGAATCGGAAAAAAATCACAAGAGATAAAAAGAATATTTGAGATTAGTAGTATAGTATATATTTTCATGAAATAAACATAGATATCAAGGATTTATTTTTGTGCATTGATTAATTAATTAAAGATGATATAAGTATACGGGCAAAATTACCTAAATTGAGTAACGAAATGGTGTAAGAAAATGGAAGCTTCAAGCCTTGCCAAATCAAGTCCAGGACATAATCTTTGTCCACCTCCAAATGGAGTGAAATTGCTACTGTTCATGTCCTTTTCCTGTGAATTCCCACATATTAATTTATTTAAAAGTTAATTAATATATACTTAATTAAAACATAACAAAAAACAAAAAATCTAAATTAATCTAGTTAGATTTATCGCAGAATCTCGGATTTAAATCCTAATTTATTAATGATTTTCACTAATTTTATAAGTCATTTAAAAATAAAATATCGGAATTTATAATATGTTGTTTGTCATAAATTAAAAATAAATAAATAAATAAAACATTGAATTAATTTCTTACTTGCCACCTCCATGGATTGAATTGGTAAGGCCAATCATAGTGATTTTCATCAAGATGAACTGATCTAAAGTATGCAAAAGCACACCATCCCTTTGGTATCAAATACCCTTTTATCTCTATATCCTTCATTGCCTTTCTCATTACCCCAATTATAATATTTCCCATTCTTAAAGTTTCTGTAATCACCTGCATTTTTTCAAATAAAAAATAATTAACAAATTAATTAATCATCCTTTTAATTAAGTTAATTATATTAATTAATAATATTTAAGTACCTTTTGTGTAAATGGCAGTGATAAGTAATCAGTCCAATTCAATGGCTCCCCAAGCTGAGCTTTGAGTCTTTTCAACTTGATGTTTTCATCCTGAAATTAAGTTTAAAGTTCAATTACATGAAAAGAACAATCTTAAAAGAACAAAAATGAAGAAAAAAAAAACAACAAAAGGAAAAAAAAAATTTCTTAATGGTGGTTACAAGTCACACGTGGATCAAAAGAACAAAGACATTGATAGGTCAACTAATTGAACCCCATATTTTTGAATTTAATTCTAGAAATTCTAGACTTGAATCCTATTTCTACATGCACGTTTCCACATATTAAAGACATTTTTTAAAATATAAAAAATTATTAAAGATAACAGACTGAGAATTACATAAAAATTAATCAAATCAATTAAATCGAAACGATTCAATTAAATTCATATCAAAAACAATAATTTTATTATTAGTATGATTTGAATTAATTTAAAAATAATAATTAAATCAAACTTTTTGACTTATTATAATTTAAATATATATAAAATTGACTAAAATCAAACTGAATTGAAATATACTAAAATTATATATTTTGATTTATATGTATATAAATTTTAATATTATGGAATTTTTTTATTTATATTAATTTTTGAGACTTTTTATTTTTAAGTTAATTTTTTCATATAATATAAAATTTTCATCCATTTAAAATATAACAACTCTTATTTTAATTTTTTATAATTAAATGTATTTGAAATATAATTTCATATTATAAAAATATTTTAATTTATAAATTATTTATTTTTTAATATTTTTATTTTATAATTCAAATTGATCAAACTGATTATCTAAATCAAAACTTAATAATATTAATTTAAATAATTTTTAGTCTTACTTAGTTTGAATATGATTTAAATTATTTACAAATTGATATAATTAATTTAATTTAAATTATTCACTTAAATCCATCAAACTAAACTATAAACATCCCTAAGAGATTGTATACATTATAAGACAAGTATTTCATCATTTAATTATTATATTATATATACATGATAATTTAACATTATAAACTATTTTTACACATTAAAATTTACAAAAAAAATGATATACTTCCTTTGATATCTCCCTTGTAATTAATGTTAATATATATATATATATATATACAAATTTTGCATATTTAACCAAGCAAATCATCTTTAAAATTTTTATATAAAAATTGAGTTGTACAATATAAATAATTCATCCCTATCTCACCCAATAATAGAAAATATGGTTCTAATTTTGATATTTACATTCCAAAGATAGTAGAGATTCTAGTAGGCAAATTAGGGGATGCCTCCACATATATAACCATAAGTACAACAGTAATGTGGGCAAACCCTAATAATTACTCATTTCATCAAATCCTCTTGTGCCTATAAGACCTATATATAACAATGCAAAACTATTCAAATCAAAGGAAAATTTTCAGCTACAATGAAAAGAAGTTTGAAAATGATAAAGCATATGGCCAAAGTATAGTAATAATCAATACATACATTAATTTAATTTCTTATATTATACCATATATAAATTAATTATTTATGAACTAGTCAAATAGGATCTTTGCAATTGCAGCCGACTATCCACATTTAAATTTACATTATATTAATTAGATTATATAATAATTAATCAATCAATCTATTGATAATGACTTAAATTTAATTAATTTCTTGCTAATTAATACAAATAATTTCAAAAATGGAAGAGAATTAATATGAAATTAACATACCGTTAATTGTTGCAAGGCAGCAGGGCAATCTGAAAGGTATTTTATTGCAAGAGTCATAAGAACTGGAACTGAATCCTCACCGGGAATCATCATATCGATCATATTATCCGCAATTAAATCATCGGTTAATTGTTCATTTGCATCATTAAGCAAAACATCTACTACATCCTTAGGCACTATTGAGATGTCACCATGATGATTTTTTCTTTTAGATTGTATAATTTTTTGCACTAACTTCACCATTTTCTTCTTGGCCTGAACAATGTATAAATAGATTAATTGGTTAATGCAGCTTAATTATTTAACACATAAATAATGTTATATTTTTGTAACTTCTAATAATAATAGTAACAATGATTAATAATTAATTTACGAGTACTAAAATTATTTTCAATACTGTGAGATTATACTTGCCTGTAATGAGCGATAAAGTTGAGTTCCAGGGATGTTAATAGGTAAAGACATGAGACCAGAGATAAATTCTTGAAAGTGTTTCTTTAAGTACTCCATTTCTTGACCTGGATCCAAACTAATCAAGGCCTTGACAAGGACTTGAAAGGCAATCTGGGGCCAAAAGGAGAGTTGTTTCTTAGTAACTTTTACAAAGTACTATATGATATTAATTATTATGAGTTTTATTTACTAGACAAAATGATTTCATGCAAAATAATTGTGAACCCCATATGCCATTACTCTTCCAACAAAATTATTTCTAACTTAAGTAGAAGCCAGAGATAAAATTCAAACATCTAATAATTATTTTTTTTTCAAAAATAAATTATTTTAATGATATTAAAATTATTTTTAATACTGTAAGGTTAAGAATTCAAACTCTAATAAGGATTCAATAGAATAAAATAAAAATAGAGAAAGAGAGATTCTATATATGCATGTGAAAAACTTATATAGAAAAGAAACCAAAGAAAGATGACATATTTTGTTTTATCTTGTGTCTACAATTAATGGAATTTTTTTTTATTTTTTTTTTCGAAAAATGGAACAAACAAAGAAATAATAATTATAACAATATGAAAACTTAGAAGGATAATAGATTCCAAACTTCAAGAATAGAGAATTCACTTGTCTAAAACCACACAAACACAAACAAACAAACTCACAGCTCACAGATAAAGAGAGAGAAAGAGAAGGAAAAAAATAATAAGAAAAAGAAGAGACTAACATTTTTGGTTTCATCTTGAATAAAAATGGGTTGATCACATCTCCAATTGTTCATAGATTGTTGAACATAAACTTGCATGTCTCTAGTGATTTGAGATTTGAGAAGAGGGGACTTGAAGAAAGCTCCTATGAGGCCATGGATTCTCTTTTGTAAGCTCCCATTGATAAGCAAAATGGAAGATTTTCCCATCAGTTCTGTAAGAGATTTTGGGTAAGAAGGAACAAATATCTTTGCATCACTTTGTAGTATAAATTTGCTCACTTCTGCATCTGTTGATACTATTGTTGGACTTCCAAATATATGTGACTTGAACACCTTCCCATACCTATACACCCAAAAAAAAAAAAAAAGTACAGTCATCTCCTAAACAGGAAGATCTTAAATTCGAACTGCTAGTTTCTTGCTTAATAATTAGAAAAAATAAATTTATGTGTTTAAAAGCTTCCCTCTTCGATGATTAGGTATATGAAATTATAACTACATGGTAACTAATTAATAATCATGAGTTGTTAGGCTGTATCATCTAGGATTAAAACACATATATATATACATGTATTAATTATAATCATAAAGAATGTTTAATTAATAATTATATGTACATAATAAGTAATTAGTATATGTATATATGTATGTATGAATATATACTTACATGCGGCGACGTTTATCCATGAAGCTTTCAGGGCGGTCTGAATAAGCACAAGAAATGAACTCAAGGGTTTCACCCAGAAAAGGCCATCCAAGAGACCCCAAAGGAAGAAGTGGGGTTTTGTACTTTGGTGATGATGATGATGATGATGATCGGATGATGATGACGATGCTACTAAACCACCTGCTGTTCCTGTACAAGATTATTATGGAAGACAATAACAAGATTAATATTGTTGCTAATACAATCAACAATATATTGTCCATTATCGATTTTTCTTTCTTTCTTTCCTTTCTATTCTTTCTTTCTCCCTCTCCCACACGCACACATACACTCTCTCTCTCTCTATATATATATATCTCTCTATATACATATACATATATATATATATATACATATATATATATATATATATATATATATATATATATATATATGTGTGTGTGTGTATATATATATGTACTATTTGCTTTCGCTTATATATATATATATATGCTTAATCATATATAGTGACTATAGGTCGATTATGACATTATTTGTGTATTAATATGTGCATGTGTACATGCACGCGTGCGCCAGATATATATACATATATATATAGCTTATGTTAATGTATGTATAAAAATATATATGTAAGAGAGAATATTTGTATTGGGAGATGCATATTTTAACATATTTAGGAATTGATAAATGCATGGTATGTGTTCTGAAAGTTTAATAGTTTAATTGATTGAAAATGAAATTTTAAAATTAATATATATATGTATATTTTATAAATTTATGCAGTATTTTTTAATTATACATCACGATATAATTTAACGATAAATATATATTTTTTTGAACAATAAATTCATATTGATTTTATACTCATAATGCTAAAAAAATAGAGAAATATTATTTTAATTGGACATCAAATTTAAAATAAGTTATATTAAATATTTGATTATTAATTATTAATAAACTATTTTTACAGTTTCATCTAAATCAATTAATCACTGATAATTCTTTTAGTATTTAATTAAATTAAAATATTAAATAAGAAAATTTAATTTTAATATTTCTATTATATTTGGATAAAATATAATAAAAAATTAAGTGATTAAAATACACTTGAGATATTTTGAAAATATTTTTCCTATTCATGAAAATAGAATTAAAAGTATTTCTCATAAGAAAGAGATGGACGCGAAAATAAGGGGAAAAAATAAAAATAAAAAACAACAACTTAATTTCCTTATTTTGCTAAAATTGAAAGTTGAAAAATGAAAACTTAAAGGATTTTTCTAAAATATCTCACTTGAAATGTTTGCTAGAGACATTAATTGGGTTTGTTAATTGGGTCACAAGTCACTATTAGGGTGGCAAGCATGGATCAAATTATGATTATGGAATTAAGTATACAATACTAATCATTAATTAAAGAGATTAAGAGTAAACTTCAAAATCAAAATAAATATAATTTCAAAAATTAATTTAATTAGTAAATAAATTTACTCTTAATTCTATTAATTAAAACTCATATAAAAAAATTTAATATCGACATATATAAATTGACCTGATAATATCATGACAATTAAGAAAATTTTAAATGGCTATAATTGATAATGTGTATATACGTGTGTGAGGGTAATGTAAAATAATACATAAAATAAGAAGCAAGTATGTAGAAGTCCCCACAAGTCCATGATTGTTTCATGGCACAGAGGCTGGAGGCGACCCTCCTCTAGCTGCAGGCGCAGCTGGTGGCCTCGTGCATTCATGTGAGACTCAATAAGTCCAACACATTCTTCAAATCATCATCATCTTTAATTTGCCTCTACTTTTGTCCCTCTCTCTCTACACTGAAATTATCACCCAATCCTCACTCACTCACACTATAGGCCAACCTCTCATGTTACTTTCATTCCCATTGCCCTCCAATTTCTCATTTTATATGGGAGAGACCACATGTGGGTTCCTCTCTTTTTCTACCAAAATTACTCTTTTTTATGTCAAACCTACTTAGTGTTATAAGCAAGGTATGAGTACTCATTATTGCCATTAATTTTGTTTTCTTTTATTTAGGGTCTATTTAATTCATTTATCTTATCATACATAAAAAGAGAATTAAATGCTAACCAATAAAAGTTTTTTAATTTTAATTTAAACTGTAACTTGATAAATTTTGAAATGTTATTATATTTATCAAATATTTTATAATAATAATTAAAAATTCAAACGCAAAATACTAACTTTCAATTGATCATCAGAATGATTTCTTAATTTAAAATAAATTTTGTTAATATCAAAATAGAATAATATATTAATATTTTTTCACTATTAAAAATAATTATACAAAAAAATAATATTACTGAACAACTTTTTTAAAATCACATCCACATAACAATTGTGTGTAGTAGATATAAGAATAATGAGTTTTGAATATAAGAATATATAGGTAAGAATTTTAATCATGTAATTTAATCATAGGTAGCTTTGTCCATTTATATAAAAATAAAATAAAAGCCATCTCTTTTGGGGAAAAGTTTATTAATTAAATCATAAATTTTTTAACTTTCAAAATCTCTCTTTGACTGTTATCAAAATAATGTGGCATTGTATGTGGCCCATTTCTTGATTGAAATTTATAATAATAATACAATATTATTTTATTGTTAAGCTCCATTCCTTAGCTTTTCTTTTACATCTTTGTTCAAACTACCTAACTTATGATTAAGTATATATCTTTTTAACAAAATCAATAATTTAATCAATTTCCATAATTGCATTATTAGATCGTTCGGCTCTCTCTTTCTTATATTGATTTGTTTAGGTTCATTTGTTATTTCTTTTTATATCTCCAAGAATCTTACAGAATATATTGGATACGTTTCTAAATTCTTTTGAAAAGTTTGGAGTTTAAGACTTTTTACAGGTTGTATTCTCTAATTTGTAATATTTCATGGGATGGTATTAAATTATAAAAAGCCATTCAATTAATAGTTTTGTGATAGAATATTTGCCTCATAAAATATAAAATTAATTATAAAATAATCTATAACATTAATCTTTTAAATTTATTAATGAATCAATACTTTATTTTAAAATCAATTACACTTTAAATTTTTTGGTTAACCATTAACTTTAAAGTATAAAATCTCCCATACTCTTGTATTATTGTTGTTATATATTTTTGTTATTGATTGTACAGGAAATAATATGAAGACAAATCTCATAAGATTTTTTCTTAAGTAATTCAAAAATGTAATTTTGTTAGAAAATGGAAAAGGATAATAAGTTTAGGTTGGAAAACCAACCCAATTGGTAGGTGCATTAGATTTTGATTTTGGAAGGTTGCATGTTGTGGGTGCTCTTAGCATGCATATTGGGATGAGGGGGTTGATGTGCCAAAAATACATCAGGTCTTGCTATATAAATTTTTTAGAATTTAAAAAAAAATTGTAAAATTTCTTAAAAGTTATAATATTATAATATTTTTTATAATGAACCTAATGATATATTTATTTTAGAAAATAAAAATCAAATAGATCAAAATATATGTTAGAAATATGTTAAATTTAGACCGTTAAAATCTAATGGTCTAGATTTAATACACTTATATTATATTTTTAGATCCATTTGATTTTTGTTTTGTACAAAAAATATGTCATTGGATTCGTTATAAAAAATACTATAATATTATGATTTTTAAGAAATTTTACAAAATTTTTTTGGTTCTAAAAAGCCTACACAGCAGAGGCTGGTGTGTTTTTGAGGGCTGATGTGGTTGTGTAGGTTTTTTTATAGCTTAAAAAAATTTTGTAAAATTTCTTAAAAATCATAATATTATAATATTTTTTATAACGAATATAATGACATATATTTTATACAAAATAAAAATTAAATGAATTCAAAAAATGCAATATAAATATATTAAATTTAAATCATTAAATTTTAACAATTTATATTTAACATATTGTATACTAGTTGTGTCACATCTTTTTTGGAAATTGTGCATAAGCTTTCATTAGCCCCATGTCACCATGTGAACCTCTTCAACTTAAAAATTAAAAATAAATAAAAAATAAATAAAAACCTTGGAAGAATATGCTTCATTTCTATTTCTGCTATTCAAACAACAAATGAGATTAAAATTATCTTTCCCTGAAAATAATGTTAGCTAACTGATGCTAATATGACAAAAATGACAGCAAGGAGTGACTTTCCTTTTCTTTCTTTTTTTTCAGAGCTCCATCATTCCCACAAAATGTTATTATCAGATGAAATAAGTAGGAAGTAAGAACATTAACAAGAGAATAAAAACAAGAGTTGGAAAGATAAAAAAAAGGTATAGAGAGAAACAAGAAAATTTATCATAGATTGTTGTCTTAATCATGTAGGGAACATTCGATGAACTGAAATTTAAAATCAATATCAGATACCAAAATAGGTACCCTTATTTTGTAGGTACAGAACTGCATTTGCTATAAAATAATATTTCACCCTGCATCTTTTATAAGGGTACATCTGACCACATAAAGTCATTAAATTTTATTAAATGTACAAAACCAAGTACATATCAGTAAGTTTTGGTCAATAAGAATCTTCCAACAGATGATATAAACATCAATCTTTGTGCCAAAACAAAGCAAGAGTCACAAAATATGAGAAGATTTGTAAAATTCTCATCTAGAATCAACCATTTTTGGAGAAAACAGTAAATGCATTGATATTCAGTAATAGCAGAATTCAAACTTCATAATAAAAGAAAATTCTGCAAATCTCAAGTTGGAATAAGAGCTAAATTGACTAAATACTTGGAGTGGATTTTGCTCGAATGAATAGTTTAAGAATAGCTTTATCTTCATCAATGTGCTTCTTCTCTTCTGGATCTTTCAGTCTGACCTTCCTTTTCCCTTCCAAAATCCACTTGTACATTCAGTTCCATCATTATAAGTTCATGTATAATAACCTCTTCATAGTCATGCGGCAGTATATCATGAAATAAGCACCTAAAGAAAGTGCAACAAGTTGAATTCCTGCAACATCTGCTAGTAAATGAAAATCTTATGAACCTATAATTAAGACAAAGGATTCTTATTATGTTGCCAATTAATAGACCCAACAGACTAGAATTAGTGGACAGATCATTAGATTCCATATTGCGCTTTTCAAGAGTATATCACAAATATCTACTCAGATTTAAGATGGAAGAAGAATGACCATCAGATTTTTCCTTGTCATATAAAAATATATAAATCATTCTGCCACTCTTTTAAATAATGTTGGAATGCTTCTAGAAGCTCCTGTCACTTTCATTTGTTCAAGAAAGGGACAAAGGTGGTGCTGTTATCAACAAATTTAATAATTTCCAAAATGAACAAACACCTTCCCCTTTCCTTTATCTGATATGTTGCGTTATATTCTACCAAGGCCTTAATATATCAGTTTCAAGGATGCAAAAGATCATAAACAGTAGTAACAGAAGATACCTCAGCCTCATTCAATGGCCTAAACAGGAGATTCAAACCCAATCTGAAGCAAAAGCGTAACATACATCATAGAGCTCCATGCACCCATATCATGTCAAATGGAAGAGCATTCAAGAATTGGGGATTGGAGGTTGCTGTGCAAGTATGCAGCAACATCTTATGTCCTTTATTACCAAAAGGATACAAGGACATGTCAACGTAAAATATTGAAGTGATAGCCAACTTTGAAACGTGCACCAATCCTTATCATAGCATCTCATGCATGGATTCATTAGGCAAAGTAAATGGATGTGATTGGACATCCCCTTACCTAGTTGCACATACCCAAACATATATATATATATATATATATATATATATATATATATGAGAGAACCAATTCTGCTCAAAATCTAATATCAAAGTCATGCCCAAACATCTGTGTAACTCTATTGCCTCCCACCAGCTTCCAGTTGTCAACAGAAATTACCATAAGGCTACTTGTTAATCTGTAAAACTCCTTTTGTCCCACTTCTAAACCAAAGAAGAATGGAAGCTAGACTTTTAATGCATACGAGTAGCCAGCAACTGCTAAATTCATTCATTAATCTGCCAAGTGCCAACTATACTTTTCTCACCTGTCTTACCAATAAATAAGATGATCCATTACAAATTTTATAAATTAAAACAATCACTCATCCAATAAGAGATCCTTGAAATATAATGCAGCAACCAAAATGTCCAACTAAAGCACTAAACCCTATTGCAACAATAAATTACCCTTCAATAGTAAAATCAAGAATGTTTTCAACTTCAAGAAAGAAGGTCCAAATACCCATTTCTGAATTCACAAAAAAATAATGACGCACACAAATGTCCTCCCTTCAAAGGCCAAATGAAATTTAAGAAAGCCCTAATAACTCAACTATGGGATTCTCAGCATATTCAAATGAAACTTTAAACCCTTTTGTTGGCCCAAATTTACCAAGAAGGAGATAAAGTCAACAACAGTAACTTAAAAAAAAAAAAAAAAAACACTCTTGGACCAAAACCCAGATACCTATTTCAGTATTCGAAACATCAAATAACTAGAAAGATCTATACATACATATAGACACCAATAGAATTTAAAAAAACAAAGATACCTCCAGTAGCGACATTGACAGTCAAGAGAAGGGGCCAAAGAAATTTGTAACGCCTAGCAAAGGACTCCTTAGGAGGCTGAGGAGGAAGAGGAGGAGCTTTAGACTGAGACCCCATTCTGTAGGACTGCTGCAGCAGAGGCAGAGGCAGCTGATGAAGCTTTAACACTTGTTGGTGTTGGAGAAGACAAATCTTTAGCCTTGAGTTGCTCCTGAAATTGCTTGAGCTCTGCTGTTATTGCAAAAACAAGAAATCTTGAGTCAATGGCAAAACCTCACCACCCAACCAATGATTAAAGACAAGAATCTAATAAGAAAGTGTTAAAAAAAAAAAAAAAGAATCTTTGGTGGTAGTTGAATGAAAAGAAATTGAATTTTCTTGACATAAATATATATATATATATTGTTACTTTTCTTGAGCTTCATATATATATATATATATATTGTTTCTTTTCTTGGGCTTCTCGGTGTAGAGCTTTGGACCTTCTCCGTCTTCGCTCATTTTGATTATAGAGATTTTCTTCTTTCTTTATCGCACAGCGACAGTGTTAGTGTTACTTTCCGATGCTTAGCTTTAGCTACTATTCTTTCCTATTTTTATATCCAAGTGATTCTCTGTTCTATTTGCCCAATTCATGTACCACGAATGGAAAAATTGGAAAGATTCACCGTTATTAAATCTAAAATTATGAATATAAATATTTTAAAAGAAATTCTTGTGGTTATTAAAATCGAACAGGATTAATTAGTCAAATTAGAAAAATTAAAAATCGAATCAAGAATCAGTCCAATCAGTCTTCATTTATCTGTTTTTAAAAAATTAATTTAAAAACCGGTGAACTAATAAAATCGGATCAATTTTTTTAAAATTTATTTTTTTTACTTTTGATTAAAATACGTTATTTTTGTCAAGAAAAAACGGCGTCATTTTAAATTAAAAATAAAAAAAAATTCAATAGTTTCGTTTCAATTTTATCCGACGTCAAAATCATATTCCTATTACATGTTACCCTATTATGTGGGTAGATATTTGAGCATCATAACTTACTATATATATAACTTTTGACTTAATGTAATTGAATTACAACCATAAAAAATATAATTTTATATAAATTTTTGATTTAACTATAATTGCATTATATTTATATTCATCATATATATAATAATTCATCATATTTATAATAAATGTCAAATTATATATACATATATATATATATATATATCAATTTTTTTTTCTATTTAACCGATTTGATTTCGATTGAATTTCTAATCCTTCGCCTTTATCGGTTTTTTAACCCGTCCGATTATGAAAATATTAAAAATTTCCATCCCATTTAATAAAATAACATTTTAATTTATTATCTTCCAAATAAATTAATATTTTTTTGAAAATTTAATAATTAAGATGTTATTCAAAATAAAATGTTAAGATTTAAATATTAAATTAGAAGTCTAAAATATTAAAAGCATTCCACTTTAGAGGTGTTTGGATGGACAATTAGCCATTATTAATTTGGGACAAAAAAAAAATTAATTGGCAAAAACTATAATTTTTCAATTAGATTTTATAATTAAACATCCAAACATCCCCTTAATTAAATTTAATTAATTTTTTATTATACAATTATGTACTTAATAGTTTGTTGTATTTAATAACACTTATATTAAAATTCCAATCGGGTTAAAATCACTTAAAATAAATTTCACTCAATCTCTATCTAATCCTACCACATTCTTTAAAATATTACACTTCTTCACCATCAATATATCCACGGTACAGAGTAGAATCAGCAAACTGCAATTTAGGAGCAATAGAAATATGTTGTGAAAAGACAAGGGATAAAAATTTACCATCAATAGTGCTCACATATTATATCCTAAAAGGCATACAGTTACACGCAGAAAAAAAAAAGGATTTAAATAAGACTTGTCCCAACTAGCTTAAGACTCGAATATAATTTGGCCAGAGTTGTTGGCTTGTATCCGTGCGGTTAATAAGAGAATATATGAAGCTTTCAACTCTATACAACAGATTTATTATCCCTTGGTGACACGGACAGTTCCACAAGTTATCTTACAGTGCTAACCGCCCTATATTTTTGGGCAGCTAGCCAATCAAATGATAAAAACTGATAAAGAGAACAAAGTTGATTTGCTCGGCTTCTAGATCTCTATGCTCTAGTCATACACGGTTTCCCTTCACAATACTAGTTATTGATCTTGTTGATTAGTTCCAGGAGCGGCCACCACCATAACCCCTCCCACGGAAACCACCATGACCTGATTCATAATATACAGAAAGTGAAAGAAGGCTTTAGTTTATAAGAGCACTACATGCACTTGTTAAATTTTCCCACTGGAAAAATGGCACGAGTGATCGCATTCACATAATCATTCATTTATGCATTCATCATAAGATGCATCATGAAATCCACAAAAAAAAAAAAAAAGAGTTTTTAATCGACTCCCAAGTTAAAAAAAATCCTTGAAAACATGCTTACAAACAAACTTTTCTACAGTCAACCAACCTGATGGAAGAGGAGGTGCACCACGACCCATTGCAGCCAATTCTGGACTGACCTTCTGCCCAGCTTCCTCGAGTATGTTAATCAGTTCCTTGGCAAATCTGGCATTTGAAGCTGTGAAGAAACTATAGGCTGTTCCTTTTGCTCCAGCTCTTCCAGTTCGACCAATACGATGAACATAATCCTCAAGGGATCCAGGAAAGTCATAATTGATCACATATTTTACATCCTTCACATCTGCCACCAAAACAAAATAACGAGTAACTATATATTGAGACAGGCAAGTCAATACAAAATGCTCCCTCAAAACCTAAGCTAGTTTTTCCATTGCAAGCCAAAGAGAGGTCAGATGCCCCAAAACATAACTGAAAGGAAAGCCACAAACGCGATCAATTTTTGGGGAAAGATGAATATAAATTTTTTAACCATCATCAGTTCACCACGCACCAACAGATAGGTGGTATCAGAGAGCCCATCAAAAGGTGAGATTGCAATGAAATGAAAATGATTATTTCTTTCATGATTCAGATGGGACTTATGCTGGTAAGGTCATGATACAATTTATACAAATATATGTAGAAATTATGGACTACCAAATTATGTCAAGACTCGGGAATTAAGGCACAAGGGGAAGATCAAGAATGAAGACACTATGGTCCAATCACATTTACCTAATCCACGAGCAGCAACATCAGTTGCGGTCATTATAGGACTTTTGCCAGCTTTGAACTCTGAGAGGACCCAATCCCTTTCTGCTTGGCTTTTGTCCCCATGAATCGAAAGAGCAGGCCAACCATCCATGCGAAGCTGCCGAGTTATCTGGTCACAACCCTTCTTAGTATCCATAAAAATCAGAATACGGCTACCATCCATGATATCCTCCAGCAACTTCACCAGCCTGTAATACAAAAATGGATATATAAAGCTGCCGCTAACAGAAATATATCCTGTACAATAGACAACAGTGAATGATGGCTAGAAACCCTAAATAAATAAATAAATCCTACTTATTATATTTCTGATTCTCAGAAACAATGTCAACATGCTGGCGTATCGCATGATTAGCTTTTAAATCTTGAGATCCTATGATCACCTGCACAATATCAAAGGATAACAGCCAATTAAAAAATAATACAAAACAAATTAAGCTAGACATTGAAAAGGCAAAGCCGAAAGACACTTGAAAAATCTATCAAATACAAACAAGATCACATAGATACAGGCCATTCAGAAAGAAGACTAGGAAACCTCAGAAGCTCAAAACTCCAAAATATAAAGGAAATAGAATATGGCATCAACAACTGAATGAAACACAAACATAAAATCAAAACTAATTGCAGTGAACAGAATGCCCTCCTAGAGGAAAGACCAAACATTATCCTGCATCTTACTTTGTACGGGTTATAAAGAAATTGCCTTGCCAGTTGTTCAACCTCTTTAGGCCAAGTTGCACTCCAGTATAAAGTTTGACGATCTGGACGAATCTGCACAGAACAAGAGATTTAGTAACAATCTTAAGAGTAAGTACCAAGGTAAATGTGTGTGCTCATGAGAGAGAGAATCAATCTTACTGCCATATACTTAAATTTTAATTTTTTAGCTTCAAGTGAGTTGCACTTTTTATATAATTAAAATGTAAGCCAACCTTATATAGCAATACAAATTAGAAATATTTAGATTAACATCAATATTTTACTTTTACTTCACTACACAAATCTCCTCCCTGTGCATACTAAGAAAAGAATCAAATAAAACTTCAAAGCACATTTGCTTCCATTTATATGGTTTCTCACATAACTGTAACCAAGAACTGAAAGGAAAGCCATCAAATTCAACTTCTATAAAAATTAGAATTGCAAGTCATACTTCATGTTACACCATCAACTACTCCTAAAAGCATCACATTCTTCCTTCAATTGCACATGGTGAAAATACTCCAAAAATAAAACATAAAAATAAGGAACCTAAATACGTCCCACCGTTTCCCCAAAAAAAAAAGGTATATGTTTCACCTCTCATCAACTCGCACAGTGAAATGACAACTGAAATTTCAAAAACCTGAATTAGAAATATGAGTGAAGCCATCAAACAACAAAGAATCTTCCAGACTTATAATAAAACTGTATGAGAACTCAACGAAGAAGCAGGAAGAACAATTCCAAATGCTGGCCTAAAAGATTTCAAATTAATATTTAAATCACTACGGTCAGCGGTACAATAAAAGTATCATGAAGATGGAAAAAGAAAGAGATTTTTCAGAAAGAATAAAAGGTCAATCTTGCATTCTCTATGGACATTATGTTAGTTACACCATATTACTTGACATCTTTAAAAAACATTTAACAAATAGATAATTAAAACCCCAAAAATTATTCAATTCTTCTTCATTTCTTCCATGTAAACTGTCTAGGACATTTGCTAATGCTCTCCATCTTTGAATAAATGAACCCTTATAGGGACTGGGATCATTAGACAGACAAAGACAGAAAGAGGAAAGGACATGGTAGAGCAATCCTGCTGTCCATGTGAAAGGCTTACTGTAAATGACATTGTAAGGAAACTACAAGCATAGCATATAGTTTCTTAAACAGATGGTAATTTTTTTTTGTCAAAAGAAGAGACAATCTCAAAAACAAAAACCTGAGAAACAATTTTTCGTATCTGAGGGTCAAACCCCATGTCTAGCATCCGATCTGCCTCATCCAACACCAGGTAAGTAACCCTCCGCAAATTTGTATGATGTGATTCTAACATATCGATCAACCTTCCAGGCGTGGCAATTACAATCTCAACACCTGCAAAGGGAAAAATAAAGGAATGCAATAATGATTGTTATATTCATTAACAACAGATCAACTGCAGATTTCAGAACAAAGAACAAATTCATCATAAACTCAATTACCATGAATAACAGGATAGCCAGTTCATGAAAGTCAGAATACAGTATAGAAGCAATGTCGTCTCAAACCTAGCCGCCACCTACCTTTCTGGAGATCGCGCACTTGAGGTCCCTTCGGAACCCCACCATATATGCATGTATTTTTTATTCTTGATGATGCGCCAAATTTAGCAGCTTCTTGTTGTATCTGAACAGCAAGTTCACGAGTTGGAGCTAAAACTAATACAATTGGACCATCCCCAGGAGCTGGATAAAAATAGAAAAAGCACGATTCACAGCCAAATACTATATACATAGAAGGGCATGTAAGATGGCAATGAGAAGTTTCAAAAATTAGTTACTCTTTTTACCTAAAATAGGTTGGGCATTAACATGGACAATAGCAGGCAAAAGATAGGCTAGTGTCTTCCCAGATCCTGTTTCAGCAATACCAACGAGGTCACGACCCTTCAAAGCCATTGGCCATCCTTGAGCTTGTATGGGTGTGGGTTCGACGAAGCCGGCTTTTGTTATTTCTTGCAGAACATAATCTGGAGTAAAAGAAAATACATGGTAAATATCTGAGAAAACAATTTCCAACAGAGAGAATTTTCAGAGAATGAATTTCACAAATCTTGGATAAAAATTTGCAAATCTCAGTAAACTGATTTGAAACAAAAATTTAAAAAAAAAATAATAATAAGATGACCTAGATATATCCAATTCCAATGTTCACAAAATTTGTGATAGACAAAATAATGGCTGGTCAAGCCATGCGCCATTATCTTAACTTTCTTTTCAACAAGCATTTCATCCTGAAATTCTAACACAGGAAGAAGCAGAGAAATTGCTCTACCAGAATGTTTCACCACGATCATTCTATAGCACCTAAGTTTGGATGCCTAATTGATCCAGCTGAGAAAGAACAAAGTTCAATCTACAAATGATAGGCATACACAAGTTTAACAATGGGCAAGGAGCAGATAATCCAGATGAATAATGCAAGTGCCAACAATTTAGAGGTGAGAAGAGAGGAGGGAGGAAAGCATTTTGCTTCAGAGGCCCAGCTTCATCCAGTTACTCTTCATAGTAATGTGATGCAAAAAAGGAATTTCTACTCCTTGACACATGTTTTACTCCATCTATGAGTATGATAATCAATGTCAAAGAAGTCGGACGAAGAGTCACTCATTGCCTAATGGAATTCTCTACATGTGATTAAATGAGAATCTTACAGAGCTTGAAGGGTCCTGATTAAAAACTGAACGTATTGAATCCTTAATTTGAGGTATGCTAAGCGATCATTCATCCAACAAAATTCTTTCATCTATTTGTGTACATGAGATATGGCTTGAGTTTATAATCAGAGTAACCCTACTAATCCAAAAAGGCATCTCATAAAGTCCATTATTCTACCTAAAAAAATAATGAATTAAGCTACACAGTATCTTTTTTTCTCAAAAATAATGAATTAAGCTACACAGTATCTTTTTTTCTCCTTCTCCTATCCATATTAAACTAAGAAATTTGAACAACTGGCATCTCTAGTTACCTAGTTTGTCCCAGCTCTAAGTTATAAAATAAAACAAGCTCACATGGTGCTTCCCTAGACAGTCCTAGTTGCAAAACAAAAGAGCTCATAAAACCATATGAAGTGAGCAGCTTATCAAATAGCTACCATTTGAACCCCTAAAGCAATGCATATCAAACATACTCCAAAGAATTGAAAGTTCCCATGTCCAATCACACTTCTTCCACACCAATAAATAGGGGGGGAGATTAGAAAAAAAAAAATCTGAAAAATCAATAATAATAACAATGGGCTTTTTCAAAATTTATATTAAATACCTGGAAACCCCACATCACGAAAACTCTTGACAGGTTTTGGAACATCACGGCCCTCCACAGTAATCTCTCTCCGTTGCCTATACTCATCAACCTCCCTCTCTGACATTGCTGCCACTGCTGATGACTCAACGTAGAAATTCTTCTCAAATGGAGTCAACCCATCCAAATCTGATTTCCTTGATGAGTCGGCACGATCATTATCTCTCCTCTCAGAAGAGGATCTAGATGAGCCAGAATAAACCGAACCCCCACCAAAACCTGAATCACTGAACAAAAATAAAACTCATAGAAATGAAAAACCAATAGAATATAAAATAATCCCCACACTAGCACTAAATAGTCCACACGTAAACAAACACATATTCCATCAAAAAGATAAACAAGAACAATTTGAAAAATACAACTGGAATTAAAATTACTTAGCAGTTGCTATATAGCCAATGTACCACAAAACCTATATTTAAATTGTAACTGAAACTTAAAACTTATAAGCACTTTCACATAATAATAAAAATATGAAAAAAGCAAAAAAAAAAAAATCCTTAACGAAATAAAGAACTACTTCACTCTGGGCCAATGAACCACCCAGAAAAACATATGCACAAAATATCAATTTGAATGTCAAAAGGGCCAGTATTTCGTAATGGGTATCTAAAATAAAACATGGGTATTTAATTAAATTGAGCTAAAAGCATATTACAATAACCACACACCAAATATGATAAATCGCAAGAGGACTTAAATTGAAGCAGACACGTCAATATTTATATCTATTAAAACACAAAAACCAAATATATATATAAATATATATATATAGCTACAAGTACAAGTATGCTTAAATTTGTTACCTCCTCCGGTCACGGTAAGAAGTAGGGTCGCCGGAGCGGTTGTCGTATCGGCTCATGGTTCCAATTGTGCGGTACTAGATTCACAATTATCTGTGATAAATAAAGAATAGGTTTTGCTTTCTTTATTTTGGTTTTTAGGGTTTTAACGAAACCGAGAAGACCCTTCTCTCCGAGTCTGGACTACAGATTTATCGCACTCTTCATTTTTTACTCTATTTTTTTTTTTCCCAACAAACATAAATTTTTTGTTAGTTATAAAATTATCCACAACCTTTAGGGAAATTTTCAAATTGGACTCTATCTGAAATGTCGTTACAATTAAAACCCTCATGTTAAATAATTCATATCATACGAAATATTTATTATGTTTTTAATTTATTTTAAATAACCTGTCCCTATATACAAGTTAGTCAAGTTACTCTGAAAATTATTTCTCAAGAGCATAATATAAATATTATGACATAATTAGTTAATATATAATCACATCATAATATATAGGAATGTCATAATAATATTACAATACATAAATAAATAAACATTCAAAATAAATAATAAATAGATTAACATTATCTAGGACTTCTTTTATTAATAACAAGCATCATTATTTGGTTTGAGATATTAGGGCTAAATGTGGGGATACGGAAATTTTGAATCGATATGAACCTCTGAATTGAAAAAATAATGAAAAAAAAAATTAAAAAAATTGAAAAAATAATCGAATTGAATTAAAATTGAATTATTATAATAGAACGGAATCATATATATTTTAATCTTCATACCGAGAACTAAATCAAATCGAATTATACTTAAATTGTCATGAATCTCTAAACCGATTAAATAATTTATATATAATTATATAATTATAAATTCATAATATATATATATATTTGTATTTATATAATTATAAATTTATAATATATGGTATATATATTATTATTTATATATGTATTTATGTTTATATAATTATAAATTTATAATATTTTTTATATATATTATAAAATTATATTTAAATTCCTAAATATCTGAATCGAATTTCTTAATATCTAAATCGAATCGAATTTAAATATCCAAATCAAATTGAAATATATTCGAATTTAAACCAAATACTTGAATTCATGAACCGTACCGTACCAAATTTTCAAAACTACAAGTATTTTTTCTATTTGGTTCAGTTTCAAGGATTTAAAAATAAAATTTTCGAAGATTCAATTCAGTTCTAAAATTTTTAGATTTTCTGCTTTACCCGAACTGTGCACACCTCTATGAAATATAAAAGGGTTATAATCAAGCTGAGTCAAGTTGAATTTTAACATTTTTTTTTTTATTTTAGCTCGAGTTCGAATCAAATTTGAAAATTATATTTGAACTCGACTCATTTAACTATTAGACGGGATAGAGATAAGTTTAAGTTTAACTCATCAAAAAATTGTTTATAAATTATAAATGAGTTCGACTTGTTAATAAATTATAATTGAATTAAATTCGAATTTGACTCTTTTTAAAACTCATATAAAATTCTCAAACTTTCAAAATATTTATTTATAATAAAATAACTATAATATAAATACTTAAAAATATTATAAAAGGATCCAATTTATAAAAATATATATATAATCATCAAATTGAACATTGCATGTATCTTAAAATATTAATTAATAAAAAAATATTTTTAAAAATTAAAATATTTTATTATATAATATTAATCAAATTTTAATGTAAAATTTTATTAATATTATATAAATATAATTACAATTATATATAATACGTATCAAGAGTTACTTATCTTTTTAAAAATATAATGTAATAATAATTTTAGAAAAAAAAAATAGTTATGTAACATTATCAAACTATTTATCTATATATTTTATATATTTATGCTACTCGATTAATCCATTAATTAAAATTTATTTGACTTATAAATTAAGTGAATGAGTATTATATTTTATTGTTAAGAAAAAAATAATGATAATTTCCTAAAAAAAAAGTAACCTTTATTGAAAATTAAAAATGTAACTTGTTTCTCTTTTATAAATATTTAAAATTTATATTTAAGAAAATTAAGAATATGTATATTTTAGTTAAATTAAATTACTAAAAAAATTATAAAAGTGTTAAAATATATATTTTGGTATAAAAGTATTAGTCAATAATAATAATTGAACTGTTTGCGAACTTGTTTACGAATATGTTCGTGAGTCTATTTATGAGTCTGATCAAGAATTTATAATCGTGCTGTTTACGAGTTTAATCGAGTTGAATTTAATTTTATTCAAATTCAACGTGTTTATTATCGAGTTTTGAAGTAAAATTCAAATTTAATTAATTTATAAAATGAATCAAATATAAACAAAATTTTATCAAATTGAATGCCAAACCGCTTAGGAATGATTTGAGTCATTTACGGCAACAACCTAATAAAAGTAGAGACAGATCCTAATTTTTGAAAAGGGAGCATCCCCTCACATTTAGGGAATGATATAAAATTTTTAGAAAAAAATTATAAATTATGTACTAAAAATTTAATTTTTTAAAATAGAATGACTGTTTTATTAATTTTAAAGATTAAATAGTAATTTATCTTAAAAAATTTAACAGTTAAAGGGTGAAAAAATAAAAAATAAATAATTTATAATTAAATAATATTTTATTAGGATTATAAAATTAATTTTTTAAAATAAAAAAAAAATTATTTTATAAATTTTAAAAATTAAATAATAATTTTATATTAAAAATATAAAAAATAAGGGGCGGTCCCTTACCTGTTAATTATGCTTACAAGGGATATAGAAATATCCATAGTGCCTCGATTGGCAACTTACAAATAATATAGAAACACTCACAATATTTGGAGCTCACAACTTATGCTTTAGACTCTCCCTAGTTACACCTCTCTAGGCCGGAATTAGAGTATACATTACAACAATGGGAAGGGGAGACATTACAATACTTTAATAGAAGGCCTCCCCAGTTATATGATAAATTACAAAATCAATATAATTTTAGTTACTTATAATCTTATTATTTTAAGTATCCATGAACCGAATTGACATATGAAATGATATAAATACGAGTTTAAAGAAAAACTATTAGTTTCTAGCTAGATATATTAATGTATTGAATATTTACTATTAAATATGAAAATAAGTATTTTCATAATATAACTAATTGAATTATAAAATATAATATTTAACAAAGAATGGTTTTGTAAAATGAATGATTTTTAAACATAAAAATTACTAAATAAATTATGAAATTTAATTTGATGAACTATTAACTAAATACTCCAAAACTGAATAAGTATTTTTTTTTTATATTAGAAAATGTATATTAGATATAAATTTATAAAATTTTATAACGAGTGTCTTTATTAAGAAATAAAAATTCAGATAATATTAAATAAATAAAATTAAAATTAAAATAAATAAATAAAAGTGTGAATTATGATATATCATTTTAGATGATAGTGATTATAATAAAATGTAATTATATCAAAATTTTAAATTTTTTTTCATCTAACTCATTTTTATATTAATTTATTTATATTTACATGAAGTTATTATTTATTACTATATTTTATATGAAATTATTACTGTAATAACACTCATTAGAAAAATCGTAAAATTATTATCATATTATAATATAAGCACCATTAAATTATATTTAGATATGTCCAAAATGAAATAAATTTAACTAAAATTAGGCGTTATAATTATTAAATCATTCAAATACAAGTATGTCAATTTTTGTATATTCTCCATGGCCACTATTCTTTAGCCCAAACATTTCTCCTTTCCCCCTTCCCCTATTTTGGTTTTTGTTTTATTTTGTTTTCCATTAATTAATAGGTTAATTAAAAAGTAAAAGAATTTAAAAATAAAAAGATAATAAAATAATAAAAACGAAAAAAAGGGTGTTTTGGAAATTTTAATTTAATTATTTACTGATTTATTATGGGAGATAAAAAAACGAATTACTTAGGAGAAGTAAAAATGATAAAAAAAAAAAAAAGTCTTTTATAGTCTAAAACATGTCGTGGTTGTTAAAATTTAAATTTAAATTACTTATTTTTATTTATCAAATAAAATTATGGATGATAGTGAGCTGAGTATAGGGTGGATATTGTCATTCTTAAATCCGACTCGCCAATTAAATTTATTATCCACCCCGTCACCTGTATTGTTTCGAGTTTGGGCAAAGCCAATTAACTTTTTTATCTTTAATTTATTTTTTTTAATATTCTTTACATAATATTACATATATTTAACATATACTATTCATAAAAAATTTTATGTTTATAATAATAGTTAAACAGGTCAAATTTATAGGCGAGACAAATTTTTAAAATTCATATTTGCCCCACCATTAAATGGATCGAATAAAATCTGATCAAAACAAATCGAATTATACCCAATATTTATCGGATCGTGCCAAATTGCCTTCCCTAAATAAGACGGATAGTTTAAGTCGACGATAAAGTCGTTCGTTTCAAGAGCATGCTAACAGAAGGATTTTAAGAGGCTGATTGAAGTGGGCTTCTCAACGAACGACAAGTCGTGCAATATTACCGTGGCCACCCAATCCTTAAACCCCATTCCCAGTCTTATATCGCATAATTTCACAACTGAAACAAAGCAAATGCCAACAGCTCTATCCGTCATGTCCTCAGTGAGAGTAAGAGCTTCATGGGATACACAACAAAGACTCTCATATAATCCCAACGCTCCTCGAAAACCCAAGAAAACCCCCATCTCCCAACCCAACAATTTCCCTCCTAATACTACACCATTACCAACACCTTCACCATCAATCACTTTAACTCCTCAATCAGTTTCAGACCTTCTCAAGCGCAACACTAGAGCTCAAGGTAAAACGTTACTCTCTCACTCTGTTCTTACTAGTAATGGATTTTTTTTAGGATAAGGCTTTTTAAATTTTGCTAATTGGGTTTAGTTTGTTCTAATTTGTATTTGCTATTTTCACTTCTGAAATTCATGGGTTTGTTTCTCATTGGAATTTTAAATTAGTGGTTAGAACGAAATTGGATGATACTTATCTGGGATATGAGAGATGGATGCCTAGTCCACCAAAAGTGGAAAAGCCTCGATCAGTGTATAATGCAGCTACTCTTGCATATATTGGCGATAGCATATATGAGGTGAGTTATGAAATTATCCATAATCACTTAACCTCAATCGTTGTTTGATATTTAGGCAGCAGATGTCTTTTTTTTTTTTTTTGTGTGTGTATGCTCGTGTCTTTCTTGTTTCCTTTCGTTTGATAGCAATAGTGATATGAAGATGTACTGTTGCTTATAAGATTCTTCATTTATGCTTCACCTTGTGCTTGTGTGAGGAAGGGTTAAGGAACAGCATGGTCCTTTAGAGCATCTAATGGATTTTTTAGTTCTCACTCACCCTCATTTTTTATTTTCAATTGAATATGATGTAATTGAATTTAATGTAATATAATCTGATTAATTTTTAGTTCATTGTTTCAAAATGATAAAATAAAGTTCATTTGATTATTATATTACCTTCAGTTGCATCGGATTTTACTTTTCAATGGTTTTTCTTGGTGCTCCCTTTCTTACATGCATGTGATTTGGTTGAACTTCTTTTGGGCATTATGGAAGGTTTACATTTAATTCATTGCTGGGCATGAAGCTGAATGACACATTAACTGCATGATTTATCAGTGAAAAGATTACCTTACAATGCTGGAAAAAAATATTAGATAGTAAGGAATTAATTAACGAACTCATCCATGTACAAATTGTTTAAAATGTGCTTTGGCTTAAAGTTACTAGAGTCGTCTCCAACACTGAGAGTTGTGAGTTCGAACCCCAGTCAAACCCAATTAATCAAAAGAAAAATATATACTCTAGATATCTTCTTTATAAATTCATTTAACTTACAAGTAGGAAACTTTTGTTTATGAGACAAGGTAAATGATATGCTTCATTCTTCAAACAGTTACTGCTTTTCTGAAATTTATTTAACCTTCCTATTTATTTTATGCCATTGCAGCTATATGCTCGAAGACACTTTTTGTTTCCTCCATTAAGTATTGAGGAATACAATGATCGTGTAATGGCAGTAGTACGCTGTGAAGCACAGGTAAATAATTTATCCAAACTCCCCATCTCTCTGCAGTTGCCTCTCATGGGTATTATTTTATTGTCTTCTGTGCCTGAATTCATAATATTGTACCTCATGTTTTTTGTTTTTGACAGTCTATAATTCTTTAGTGGTTTCTCTGGAAAAATTTCACTTAATCTCCTCCCTTCCCTGCTCCT
The DNA here is from genome assembly GCA_948193065.1 of Aleurites moluccanus. Taxonomy (NCBI): domain Eukaryota; kingdom Viridiplantae; phylum Streptophyta; class Magnoliopsida; order Malpighiales; family Euphorbiaceae; genus Aleurites; species Aleurites moluccanus. Next base: position 31,021 of record CANXYC010860880.1, on the reverse strand, counting down.
TTCAATTTGAAAAATTGTAAAAAACCTTCATTATCCTAAGGACACTGTAATTTATACTATTAACTTGTATTGTTATACATAGATCCAGTAAGAGGAACAGGGTAATTTTCTTGTCCACTCTGTTTTCTGCTGCTGAAAATATTACGTGTATTTAATGGCAATAATTCTCTATTTGTGTACGGGGAATACTTTCTTTCCTAATATCACGGGCTAAAAGTTTCCTCTCTCCCGAGTCTGTTCCTGCAGCTCTTAAATAAATGTTTGTTTTTTGTTGGATGATGTTTAAGAGCACATCAATTCAGTAGAATCTCTTTCTTGTATATGTAATTACAAATTCGTCTCTCCTTTTGTACTTCAGGTATTTGGCTTTACTTTTAGTTGTCCAGATTTTCTTGTTCTTCCTCCCCCATCCCCCACCTAAATTAAGCGCTTGCTTTATATACAGGCTCTATTTTGAAGGACTTACCCCCTCTACCATTATTTGATATAAATTTTTTGTGGTTATTTTTGCTTTTAGACATTCTAATATCTTGGGTTGTTGCAATCAGGATGCGTTGCTTCAGAAACTTCTTAATGATAATTGCCTATCAGAAGAAGAAAGGTATGGAAGACTCTAAGAATAGGAAGAATGTGAACTTTGAAAATTTGGTTGAAGGATTATATATTCAAAGGAGGATTTAGTTTCTCCTTTAGAATGTGAGAAGCTTGTATATTGAATAAAAGAACAAGCTGTTTTTGTTTTTTTTTTTGTTAGAATCAAGAAACCACTTGATGTAGAGGTCCAATATCATCTGGTTTGTGAGGCCTGAAAACCTGAAATTTGTTCTCTCACTACCTCTAGAAGATTTATCCATACTGACTAACCACATTCTTTCAGTGGAAAGATATTTTATTTATCAATTACTTATTTCAGAATAGCCGTGCTTGCTTATTTAGCTAGCAGATTAAGTAGCAATGCTGTTGAAATAATATATGCCTATGGATATAATTTGTTGGAGAGATTTTATAAAGATCCGGAGCTTGTGAAAGTTAGAATATATGTGATAATTCTGATGATTCTGAAAGTAAATGGTAAAGCTGTAGAATTCCTCAATAAGTTCTAGTAAACATTGGATGATCTTTCCGAAAACAAGATTATATGAATTTGAAGCAAGCAATTAGATTAGTTGTTTCTAATTAGTCATTACAAATTAAACATCCTATTAAGCTAAATTAGAAAGTGTCCAAATCTTTTGACTCCTATAATATTTTCCATGATTTCTGGTTTAATACTGTAGTGGTCCCTCAAACCAATGAATAACGATAGGAGGGGTTCCACCAAATAAAGGATACTGATAGTATGGCTATTGTAGTTCAAAAATTATTTTTTATGATGCACTGTTTGGTTATTTTATTGCATTCCATAGTAAAGGTGGAAGGGGCAATCAGTATTAGGGATGCATCATCTGCTAGTATTATGATACCTTGAACCCACAATCAATTGCTGAAAATTCTTATAAATTGACTGCTAATATCTGTAGTGGTATATATGTCATTTGTATGACTATAAGAGTTTGTCTTAATCATATCTGCTAGTATTATGATACCTTGAACCTGCAATCAATTCTGAAAATTCATATAAATTGACTGCCAATATCGTAGTAGTATCTATGTCGCTTGTAAGACTGTAAGAGTTTGTCTTAGTCTATGACATTTGATCATTTTTAATGCAGAGATGTACTTAGGTGGGGAAAGAATATTGGTTCAGCTAAAACACGGACAAAAAAACGTGCTGGGGCAGCAGTTTATAACAGAGCATCATCACTGGAAACACTAGTCAGTGCTCATTTTTACCTTTTGGTTTTCCAATAATAATGCCAGTTAGCTTTTGAAACACAATTTGGTTAATTCTGTGATCCGATTTTTTTTTTATTAATGGCAATCTTGAAAGAAAACAACCTTCTTTTTCAGCAAACTGTTGATATTCATCTAGTGTTTGTATTGTAAATCTTTAGTAAAAAATGCCATGAAAAAAAAATTGAGTAGCACAAATGCATCTTCTGACCAATGGAATGGAAGCTATAATGACATGTTAACTCTGGATATCCTACTTCCTGCATTTAAGTACTAGACATAGAAAGTACAAGGGTTGGTGTACAGTTAGTTTAGGTGATGTTGAGTCATGTGGTGTGGTTATATATGATATATCTGCTTGCCTAATCTATTGGCTATCCAGTTTGCTTATTGATCCTCTGAAAAAGTCATTAGTCATGATATGGAAATTTGTTCTTGGCTGGATTCTGATTTAGTTGCAACAATTTGTAGGTTGGTTACCTATACCTGACAAATGTAAATCGTTTGGAAGAAATCATGCTAAAGTTAGGATTCTCAACTGGACCATCTGCACAAATGATTCTGGAGGAAGCCAACAGTAAGTTAACAACAATCTAGAGTGCACTATTCAAATTGATGAAAGTAGCTCCATGGGTCTACATGGTTGGTAGATTATGCCTGCATTATCAAAGCCTAGATCAAGTGTTTTCACTCATTACCCCGTGCATATTACGGGTGATGTAGTTCGACTTGGCATTGTCTGAATGTAGATATTTATTATGGATTCACTAATCTAGCTGATTGGCAAATGACTTGTACCTCCTGTTTTGCTTCTTGAATATTCTCATGTCCAGAATAAAGAATATAAATTTTCCAGGGGAAGTTCTACCTTAGGATAATTTTAATTGCTAATTTTTGCTGCTTGATCTCCTTTTTTGATGTTTTAATTCTTCTGCATAAGGAGTGACTAAGAAGGTCATACCCGGAAAAAAAATTGAGAGTTCTTCATTTTATTGTCAAACGACTTGGAATTCTATTATTTCTGATCAACATGGAGACGTTTTATTTTTTCTAAGACTATAATATTGGCCTATGCGGTTTGTGCATCTAAGCTTTTTTCTGATCTCCTTTTCACTGTCTACCATTATGGATACTCGTGCTATTGAAAGGTATTTTAAGCAGCTTTCATGGTACCTTAGGCCCAACTATTTTTTGGTCTGCTTTATTGGTCACACTTAACCCTTCACTTTCCACATTTGGGACATATTGTTCTTGCTAAAACCCTCTTTTAGATTTTTATTTGATCTTTAAACCGGGCAGCATGTGCCTGTTTTAGTCTTTTTGGCATTTGTATAAAGTAAAATGTAATTACCATTTCATATACGTCAACTTTAGAAGATTCTCTTTGGACTTTGACGAGGGAATTTGAACATTTCTTTAGTTTCTAAAATCTTCAGAATTTTGGACTGTCTCATTTATGAGCTGGGCCTGGACAACCTTTATTCATTTCTTGATCTGGTTGAAACTGGAAATGACCTAAATATTTGTGAATTGTCCACTTCTGATGAATAATTGGGACTCTTGAGTGTGAATTTCAGCACTGACCATTGTTAGTCAGCTTTTCAAATAATTTGAAAGTCTGGGACTAAGGTGACTTCTCTATTAGCAGCGACTAAAAATGGACCTTTTAATGTTTATTAGGGGATTCTGTGGTTTTTGGTTAGATGATTGTTTCTCTGCAAATTTTACACATCTTTGTTGTGATAAAATAATTTACAACGTAATGATAATAGCAAATGATGAAAAAAAAAAAAGGAAAAAGAAACTGAAGTTGCAGAACCAGTATTACTGGAGTCTGATGTGTTGATGATCTGTAATATGGAATTCTCTTAAAATATTCTCTTTGTTTCGCTTTAATTTCCTAGTTTCTCCATTTTAGTAGTCCATTGTGATGCATTAACTGACCAATTCTTTTGTTTTTCTTGTCCCAGGAGTGCAAGCATGATAGTCAAATTATGATCGAGTTGAGCCGGTATCTGTAGGCGTTTTCAAGTCTCCAATTGTCGATATAGAAAGATCTCTAGAAAGTTGTTATGGTAATCTATGTTGTATATGCATAACTTCTAGGAATGTAGATTTGAAACTTTGAGAATTTTGCTTCGGTAAAGAACAGTTTTTGTAAGACATGAAAGTACTGATTCAGCATCTCATGTTCTTTTATCATTCAAAGAAGTTGTATTAAGGAACGACACTGGTATAATTTATTATATAATCTTGAAAAACTACTCGGTTTATAACTTATGTTTTTTTCTTTCTCCTTGTGAATGCCCTATTTTCCCCTGTGGATATACTTGAAATACATCACTGTTTACTGTTTATGGAGGTGGACGGAGAGAAATCCCGAAGGATATAATTTCATTGCTTGATAAAAGACATGCAAATTTTCATTTACTTGCAGTAGTTGAATATATTTTTCACTAATAATTCTGGATATATGATATATCTAAGCAGAGAAAAACAAAATATGATATTCAAAAATTTGTGGTTAGCAGCTGCAATGGCCTCTGGGAACTGCACAAGGTAAATTGCATCCACAGACATCCTAAACAAGTTATGTAATCCACAGAACAGTAGCACATGATAAAACTAGACTTGCCTTTCAACAGAAGTTGCAGTCATGAGGATTGTTCTAGTGAATTCTTGACCAGGAAATTTTAGACATAGCTAAATTAAAAACACTTCTAGCGAAACCTGTGGCATCCCAATCTCAAAGGAAGATAAGACTTTTCCAGACAAATAAGCTAGAGATTCTGACCTTTTATCTTATTCTAGGTTAATTACTAGCAAACATATAAAAATACCCTTTTTAATACAATTTTAACTTGTCATTTAAAGTTTCTGTTAAAATTTTGCTGCCAAGACTCGTTATATTTATCCATTAACAACAATCAACTAATAATTATAGGCCATTAGTAATAATTATCAATTATCGGTTATTGCGAACAATTAAATTAAACAGTTTTTTTTTTTTCAAGTTTCATAATCTTTTGCTATCTACTTCTCACTTTCTTTAATTAAAAAGCATAATGAAAAGGGCAATACTTCAAGGGATGACTTGGATTGGGATGATAAGGCCTACCCATTTATCCTTTATTCATGGGAGGCAGTATATAGTAGAAAGCTATGATGTTTAGAAGGATAACTGATAAAGGATTCTCCTCCTTAGAAATGGTTATGAAAAGGAGGAGGCATTAGCTATTTGGCTCTTCTCTATGGATAAAGCCTAAATGTCATCTTCATCCTTATCCTCCAATTAATTGCAATCTTCTTACAATTAATGTCCCATATTTGCACTAATGATTAATATCACATAATAGAAATGAAGAAGATATCCAACTAAATTTTGAAGGTCTGTTACTTCAATTAATAAAATCACATTTTATTCCTTGCTCACAATAATTTTGTATCTTTCTATATTAAATAGATGAGATAACATTGGGTTTATTGCACCGCTCATGTATAAAAAAAAAAAAAACCTATATCACACTTATATTGAAGTCGAAATTTAGTGTCATAAGTATAGAAAAAGACAGAATTTAAATTCTCAAAATATAATTACCTTTAAAGTCATATGTTATTAAATCAACTTATTAATATTGATGATGAAACTTAAATTTAATTTTTTTTTTGGAGCGTTAAAAAATTTAATATTAGTGATATTTAAATTCCAAAATTCACCTAAAATAATTTTATTTTACCATTAAATTAAAATATCAATTTATTTGAAAATAAGTTTTACTTAGATTAAAATGAATAAATTGATATATCATATTAATAAGATTTGATTTTTGAACTTTCGATAGATATTTAAGTTTTTTATAATTACATTTTGAGAATTTAAGGTTATATTCATATTAAAATGATTGGATTTTTTTTTTTTTAAAAAAAGTAAGAATTATTGTTAATATGTATGTCTTATGAAAAAAATTAATGTTTATAAAATCATATCAATTAAAAAACTGATGAAGAGAAAGGATCAAAGATTTGATTGGGATTAAACCGATTAAATCGAATATATATATATATATATATATATATATATATATAATTTGATATTTATTATATATATGATGAAAATAAATATAATGTAATTATGACTAAATTAAAAATTTATATAAGACTATATTTTTTATGGTGTCAATTCTCTTAATTTTTTTTAACTCAAAACGATGTCATTTTTCTTAATAAAAATGACTTCATTTTGATTAAAAATTAAAAAAAAAAAAATTGATCCGCTCGAACCAAAAAATCAATCTGATTTGATAAATTTATCGGTTAATCGATCAGTTTATTAATTTTTTGACTGATTGTTAAGGAATAAGTTATTTAGAGCTGACTAGACCGATTCTTGATTTAATTCTTAATTTTTTCAGTCTGATTTTGACAATTATGAAAAAAATGACATCTCAATAATATTTTCAAACATATGAGAATGAAAGGCATACCCTTTTTCAAAGACAATAACTTATGCAAAATGTGGCTTACCTAGCGATCGTGGGATTGGACCCAATTGGTGGGGTCACTGGGGTGGTCCCAAACATCAAAGGGAATATGGTTGGACCCTCCTTTTGCTCCAAAGGAGGACAGAATCTATAGGGATCAAGCTCATTACTCAACCAATTGTTGGCAAGGCATGTTGGGCTACTTATTCAATATAAATGTTAAACTCAAAAGAGTCAAAATATTTAGTAGTTCTTTGAATTAGGTATTGATAATTATCGATTTAAAATAAAAATATTTTTTTTAATTAGAAAAAATTTTAATTGACAATCATAATTTTTATCTGTTATCAAATTTATCGATTTGAAGAAGACAAATCAATAATTGATATTTATCCAAATATTTAATAATTTTTTAATTATCGATAAGTATATTTTTAAACGACAATTAAATTTTCTAGTTGGATATCTAAACACTTCCATAATCTTTGTAAAGGGTCTTGGATGGTGGTTGAGCCGATGGTCCCTAATAAATGGTTGGACTTGGACATGAATCAAGTTGCACCATGTTTAGAACATGGGTTTGGTCCCATTTTAACAAACATGGATAAATATTAATTGAGATTTGAGAGTTGCAACCGAGTGAAGTAGCTAATGCCTACTAGTAGTTTATGGTTAAACCATATTAATATTTTTGTGTAGGATGTACTCAAAAGTCAAATCTTATTGTTCATGTCAACTAACCACTTGACACTTGGACTAAAGATGAGAGACTTTGCTATAAATTAGCCAACTAATTAAAGAAGTGGATGAAGGAAAAACAAAAGGGAAAATAAATTAGGTAAAACTAATGCTACAGTGCATCGTTTAAAAATTAAAAATTTAAATAATATTAAATAATTAAATAAAAAATTAAAATTTTAACTTATTACTTATAATAATGATAGTGATAATAACAAAATATAATTCTACCAAAATCTCTTCTTCTTTTTCCATCCAACTCATTTTTATTTTTATTTATTTATATTTCTTTAATATAACTATTTATAATTATATTTTGTCTTAAATAATTTCTTTTAAAAAATATTTTTAGGATACTTATTAGAAAAATTGAATTAATAATGGTGTTATTGACCTATATTAATTGAATTTTTTTTGTTATGGAAGATTAAGTTATTAGATAGATAATTAAGAATTGAATATCTACTTCAACCTTATAATATTAAAAAAAATATAAATAAAAATCCTAAAAGTCAGTTCCTTTTCACGAAAATTGCAGAAAAAGATAATTTCATTATAAATATAGTAAATAATGTTCTCCCTATTTTGATTTTTGTTCATTAGGAACTCACTAGGCTTGGGCTAGTAATAGAAATTTCTCATTTGATTTTTGTTCATTATTTGAATTTGAAATTTCTCATTTTTAAAGAGATTAATATTCAATTATCAAACTGTATATATAAATAGTTTTTTTTTTCAATGAAAAGGACACGAATGTATATCAAATATATTTTAAGATAAAAAATACTATAAATATTATAGAGAAAAAGATCAGCAAGCCTCTGAGGAGAAGCCTATATATAACTACTAGTTAAGGGACCATTTTAGAAAATTTTGTTACATATCAATATCAGAATCCAATCTATAACTACTGGTAGCCAAATTATTCCAAGTCATAAAATATATAGAGTAGCAAAGTGACATTCTTGTGGTGGGAAAAGAAAACAAAAATTTAGGGTGATGAGTAAGACTTCATATCATAAGAGTTTATGGCATTTTACATATATGGATAGTGAGTTGCTGAAAAACTATGGCCTAAAGAAGAAATATAACTTATTGTAAAGAACAAAAATAATTTATCACACAATGCATACACTATTTTTACGATTATTTTTTTTATATAAAATTTAATATTTATAATTTAAAGTGGATAAAATAAAATATAAATTATCTAATAATTTTATACTCTCGATATGAATGAGAGAGTGTAATTTGAATTTAAAATCTTTTAATTTGAAGATCTCAACCTTATTACCCTCCTGATTTTTAGCAAATAAATTATAAATCTCATTTTATAAGCCCATATTATCTTAATTAAATTCTATGATTTTTTTTTTTATTTGTAAAATAAAAAATCAAGAATTTAAATTATAATAATTCTCATTATTTTTGAAAAAAAAAATCTTATATATGGAAAAAAATTTCAAACTCGTAGTATTATAATAATCTTGTTAATAATTCTTTTATTTTAAATAAAAAAATTAATTGTTATGACACCCATAATTTCATTATAAACTAATATGCATAGTTGGTTTATGACCAACTAGTTGTTGCCGTGTAAAACTCTCCAATACAAATGGCTTTTATGTTCATGTTTTAGATATTATTTAATTAAATATATAACATTTTTTTAAAAAATATTAATTATGTGACCTCATGGGACTCAAAGAATTGGACTTTTGGGTCATCAATAGTCAATTCTATGGTTCATAAACTAAACACATCCAAAATTTTGATAAGATCAAAACCTAAATTTTAATAATTATCTTAAAAGTATATATATTATTATTTTTTGCTTGAATTTAAATTATTTAATTTTTGTACAGAAAATAAAATTATGATTCAAAACATTGTATTATATTTCTATTTGTTAGATTGAATCAAATATCCAAAGTACTGAAAAAAAAAAAAAGGATATTTGAGGCAAGTGGTGGCCAAAAAACGGCTAAAATTTAGGAGATAAGAAGAACCTTTATATAGTTTATAGGGTAATATCTCCAAGACTCAAATTTTTGGTGTTAAATTCTTGGACTAGGTGGTCCTAGTGCTTAAATGTCCATAACATGGCTAAGTATAACCCAACTTGACAACAAATCTGACCCACACATTCTCTTTTTGGACCCACCCTTTCAACCTTCAAAGCCCATGTCAGGAGAATTTACTGTTGCAATATACCAGGTTCATGGACCTACAAAATCCATGCACTAATAATGATGGTGACCTCTATCCATGGCTAGCCAAACGATGTATGTGGCAAGCTCATCCACAATATATTGTTTTTTTTTTTTAATTAAGTTTTTATTTAGTGACACTGGAGTAGTAATTAAAATTAAAATTCAAAGATTTTGAATTTGATTTTTGATTAAAGATATGTTTATCCAAATAAAAACATAATCTCTTTTCAAAATCTTAAATAAATATTTTTTTAATATTAGAAAAAGATAAATTATGTCTGAATTTATTATTCAGCAGAATATGTATTTATTGTTAGCTAATGTTTATGTGTGCACTTTAAATAAATAAATATTTGATAATATATAAAGTGATGATTTTTAAACTTGTGCTGTTTTCTTAGTTTATTAAAATGTGGTTTCTTGCTCAAGTGTTAAGTGATGGCTAATTTTATTTGTTTAATTAATTAATTTGGATCATTTCAATAAAAGTCTTGCTTACATTTGAGGTATGGCTCCACATATACACCAAGCTGATATACCTCAAAGCTAAAAAAACAAAGGCTAACCACATTTAAAATGAATATTAGCCTAGGTTTTCCATGGTCCTACATAATTTTGCTGATGTGTCACTCTCATCTTGTTACCTTAGGACTATTGGTCCCACTTTTTCTTGCTGATGTGTAATCCTCATCCAGTCATTTTGTTTGATTAATTGAAGAAATTGAAACTGAAATGACTTGATTTGAATGTAACTGTGATTTTCCATTTGGTTAGGCCCATCTAGATTCTAAGCTTTATTCTTGCCTAAAATTTAGGGCTCCATCAGAAGGCAATGAAACATTTAATAACTTTTTATCATGTCATAAAAGAAATCCGTCTCGCAAATTCCTGATTTATTTCTAATCAGAGCAATAATAATTTTCAATTATTAATAAGTATTCATTCGATTATGAGACGTTTTTCCAACCATAATATTTATTAAATATTTTAGATATCGTTTTAAAAAAATTAATTTAAATTAATAAATATTATTATATTAAAATTAAATTGCTCGTGTTGATAAATATGCATATTAGATAGAGACATGCTGAATTATAATTTTAGATAAGTGTAAAAGGAAATTTAGCTTATTATTATGAACTGATTAAGTACAAATCTCAATCAAATATTATAATACAATCTAGAAGGAAATAAATTCAAACATACACAATCAGAATATGAAAGAAATTCGAATCATACTTACAAAAACGTGGTTCTAATATGGAGGTTTCAAGACTTCAACTTTAGCCATTTAAATTATATATTATTGGCTTTAATTAATCAGAGTTGAATAAAAAGTTAAACCACCAAATAGATATAATTTTTTTTATCTTTACAATACATTAATTATAAAATAATAAATAAAATTAATATTATATACGAAAATGAATGGATGATATTTTCTCCCACAGCAAATCGAAATATGTCATGTTAAAGAATATGAGAAGTTAGAATTCAACAAGATTGAAATGCTTAGATCATGAATTAGGAAATTTGAATATTAATCCTATGAAGTACAGTAAGTACACCCATATCTATATATATTAATTTTTTTAACCAAACAAAGACTAACAATAGTACAAAGGCAGGTCAAAAAAGAAGGGCCATGTGATCCCAAGAAAGGAGCACACAAAATTTATATGCAACAAGGGAATTTATTTTATATATTTGATTAATAAATAATAAAATATTTTAATTAATATAATTTTTTTATTTTTTTTATTTCAATTATTTTATGTATTATTTGATATATAAATTTTAGCATAGGTAACAATTTTCTGAAAAAAACAACACTGGCTTCAATTGCATAATGAAGAAGGAAACAATAGTGAAATTAATTGACAAAACAAATTAACATATTAATGGAAATCAGAATTTCCTCAAAGAAATAACCATTTTAACCCTTGCAAGAAGAGTATATAAGAGGCCAACAAGAAAATATATTAAAGGCAAAAACAACATAACTGTTTTTATTATATAATTGAAGTTCCAACACGTGGAATTCATTTTTTCCTTTAAATATTATATTTTTTTGTGTTAAAAATTTTCTAAATTTTAATAATACTTTAAAATTAATAATAAAAAAATCAGATGGGACTAATTGATAATTAGTCATTTGTATATGTTTCTAACCTAAGGTAAAATACTACATAAGTTATAGTTTTAAATTGTTAAATAATTGAATTGACTATTTATTAAGGTGTGAATTTTGCTTTAATTATCATAATAATAATTTATTATTAAAAAGTGAGCTTTTATTTTTTAATTTTTTTCGTTAAATTTGATATCCAATCATTTGTCTATTTTATTATTACTTTCATTTTTTTTAAAAATAGTTAATTTAAATTTGAATTTATTATTCTGGTAATGGATTTACAGATTTAAAGTCCAAGTTAACAAGGGATTCATGTGTGAAACTCACCCAACACACACAAAGAAAAATAAGGACAAGCAAATTAATATATATTTGTGGTTGTGACCCAATAAAAATGTTGATAAATTAAATATGATAGTGACTTGAAGAAAATGTAAAAGCAAACAATAGATTAAGAAAGTGGAAGATGAGTTAGGTTTGCTTGCTTGAATGCTCGGCCAATAGTTGGTGTAGAGCCATTAAAAGAAATGGTGCTTTCATACCTAAAAAATAAATCAGCTATAATTTTTTATTTTGAGATAATGAAAATAAAATTATTTATCAAATTAAGAGTTTTAAAGTTTAAATTTTTATGAGAGTTAAATTTATTAAAAAAAATTATGAACATATTTGATTGAGTAATTACAATTTATTTTTAACAATTAATTGCTGAATTTTAAAATATTATTTAAAATATCAAAAATTTTAAATATTTATACTAATGATTGAAATTCAGACATAAAACTCAAAATTAAATTGTTTATTAAAATTGAAACTCATGATTTTAAATTCTCGATAAAAAACTAACTATATTTAACCCCCCCAAAAAAAATTTCAACTTGGAAAAATAAAAAAGAAATTTGATAACCATTTATTTTGAACTTGTGATTGAATAAAATTGGAGTTTATTTTTGTTTGAGTACTTTATTCTCATTTTTTTTTATAAACTAGATAAGATTGGCATAGAAAAGAAACAACATCCAATAAAAACATGAAAGGTAGAGAACAAAAACATTACAAGACAAATCAAAACAAATCTTTTTTTACTTATAAAGAAATGGATTCTTATAATTTAATTGGATTTCTTTTTTCTTTTCAATTTGTCATAATAGGACTTTGACACTTAACCTATTACCAACTTCTTTAATTTTGCTATATTGATGAGGTCACCATAGAGTCATGTTCTCTTAATGGTGGGTTTTAGACTTTTGTTTACTTTATTTATTTAAATTAAATATTTTACTCATTATAAAATATAAATATCTAAATTCCTATTTTTAATGAAAATAATAAATAAATTTAATAGTTTGTAACAAATTTATTTGTAATATTACTCTATTATATTAAATAAAAAATAAAAATTCATTTATTTTTTAAATGGAATAAAAAAAATCACAAATGAAAAAAAAATTCTTTGTAATCTAATCTAAAAATTTAAAATTCTAATGATTTAGGTTAACACTAGAAATTAGAAAATGCATGACTTTAATAAAAAGTGATCACTAATCTTCTAATATCAATGAATCATAGCACTAATATAGAAGTTGCAAATGACTTCATATCCAATTATCCATTGATTAATTAAGATTATCATTAGGGAACATTATTAAAGTTCCTTTCGGTTCTAAAGAAGGAAAATAGCATTTAACTACCTATTTATTTTAAGCCTAATTTTATATTTGATAAACTAATTGTACAAGAAATATACTTATTAACCTTGAATGCATCTCTAACGACAAGGACATTGTACACTTAACTAAATGAATTTGATTAATTAAAAAAAAGAATAATAATATTTTCATATATTATATTAAATTCATTTCATAATTTAATAAAAATAATTAATCATCCACATTAAAATTAAAAATTTTATAATAAGCATCCCCCTTTATTTTATTTTCTCTCTTTCCTCAATTTTACATTAAAAAACTCTTTTAATATTTAATATTTCAATTTATTTTTATATTAATTATTTCCTAAAACATGTAATTTATTATTAAATATTATTATTATTTTTATTATATATATATAATAACTACATATTTTAAAACAATACATAAACTAAATACTAAAAAAAATAGTATGAATAGTTATCCCATCTATCTCTCCCATCTCATGCTATTTTCTCCATTTAAATTTCTAAAAAGAAAAAATGTTTTTCCTAGATACTTTATTGAATAGTGAATTCAGGCCACCATCATAATCAATTGTTATCCATGCAAATTTTGCATAATTAATTACACATATTGGCTTAATAACCACCAAATTGAAACGAATCATCTAAAAGAAAAAAAAAATCATATGTTTAACATTTAATTGAAAAGTAAGAAAGTATTTTTCAAAGACAGCTTAGCAAAATAGTTGAATTGATTTGAAATGGAAACCAACTTGATTAATTAATTCAAAGCAAGTTGCTCCCTTATTTTTAATTAATTAACTACATATCACTAACTTTTCTATGATCTAGCAATATAATATATATTATTTCTAAGTAATTAAGAGATTCAATAATACAAGTTTACTTTTAATTAATAAATTATTATCCATAATGATTCCCCATTTAGCATGCAAACCCCTTATTTTATTTATACATAGTTCAAAATTTTCAAACCATGTAAAGTATTTCTAGTGTGGAAACATAACTAATAACCATCATTCTTAACATATGTTTTGGTTTCTTTTTCTTATGTATATATATATATATATATATTGATAAATAACTATGCTAAATTATATAATTATAACAAATGTTGTTATTTTTCATTTTCTTTGAATATTCCCCCTTGTCTTATCCACTACTTTCACTTTCTAAATTATTAGATGAAATAGTTATATATATATAAATTTTAGGTTTCATATTAATATAACTTCACATGTTAAGTTCTCTCAAATCTCAATATGAGGTGGTCTAATTTTGAGGATCAATTTAATTAATAAATTGATTGGTTATACAAATATTAAAGTTTTCATTATATATATATATATTCACACACACTAATTTTCTAATTTTGACAAAAATAATATATTTCTATTTTATTAAAAATTAAATTTAAAACGAATAGATTATATATAAAAAATAATTTGTAATATCACTTATTGACAATTAAAAAAAAAAAAAATTGGTCACATGCACATTATATTCTATTTAATAATTTATCATAAATCAATAACAACTAATAATAGTGGGACTTAGAAGTGTAGACAGTTATTTAAATTTTATAGATAAAATTAATATTAAAAAAAAAATAAGAGCGGGATTTAGAATTTCTAAAGCAAAAAGGTATGAAATGGGATTTTGAAAAATAAGTTTGGCTTATTATAGTCGGAATGAAACATATGAGCTGGCTTAATCATGGTGTTATAAGAAAATCTGTCTATGCCGGTGGTGATAAAGTGGGATCTATGCCACCATAAGGAGCAAAATTTTTTGAAAAATGTATTGAATTTGAGTTATTTTTTAGTTAATTAAGTGTATGATATATTAAAATATAAGCGTAATATCTTATAAAAAATTTATATTTTTATTAATATTAATTATTAATGTTATAATTTTTATGAAATCAATTTAATAATGCAAAATTTTAAAAAATAAAATAAAATGGGTCTATTCCTAAACAAAAGCTCACACCTATCATTTAAATGGACTTAATTGAAATTTGAAACAACTAGGAACCTATTTTTAATTATTAATCAATGATTTTTATGGAACTAATGAAAAATAAATTACTCCATCTACCATGGAGTAAATAGGGTTGGCAAATTTTTTTTTTAGCAAAAAAATTTGTTCTTTGTCTTTGATAGGAACATAATGGGAATTCAAGATCAAGACTAGCAAGAAATTGATATTTTCAACAGAATTCAATCATTAGTAAAATTATGGCATTTTGGACAAAACTAGCAACACTGATTTTTTTTTTTTCTGAGATGAAGAAATAATGAAATTTGACTTTTGCATGCATAGTATTAAAATAATAGAAAAGTATTTTTCAATTATATGAAAATTACTAAAATATTGCAAATAACTCATCAAATACGTATAGTAAAATTTCTATAAAATAATAATTTTTTATTATCTCAATTTGAATTTATAGATTAAATTAATACTTAATTAATTAATAAAATTTATTAATTTCAATTATATTAATTTATAAAAATTTTACTGTACAAGGAAAAAATTGTTTAAATTCATTATTATGAAGAATTAATTATTATGATGAATTAATTAAATTAATTTGCTTGTAAGATACTGAAATAATGATAAAGAAATTGTAAATTGGATAGTTTAGCTAGGAATTAAGATATCCTAGATTTTATTTGTAGTAATATTGAATTATTATTTCAATGATGTCTTTCTATAACTTTATTTATTTTCATTTTATTCTAATTTATTGCCATTCTTTATATTATCTAATTATAAATCATAATTTTTCCCAACATTAAAAACCATATATATTATTTATCTTGAAAAAAAAAAAGGCAGAAATTTCTTTTGTTTATCTAAATTATCTTACAATATCATCTCTTCTCCATGTATTTATACAACTTCCTCTAGCAGCAGAGTGAAATGCACTGCAGCTTAGGAGCGTGGTGGTAACTTACCTCCATTTGATGTGCGTACCAAATTGAAACGTCGTAGTTTTATCGCATTTTTAGCTTATCATTTGTTATCAACTTATCGTCAAAACCAGCCCGTGAACCTCTTGGGCTCCACATCTTTGCTCTTTTACAGTGCCACACGCGCTCTTACAAGTTTGTGCACTATATCAGCCACTAATTTTTATTTTATTTTTATTTCAAAGTGAGATTTTTTTTTTATCATATTAAAAAACCACTTTTAAAATGTTAAAAGGATAAAATTAATTTTATGGTTTTAATAGGGGGAATTTCTAAATAAATATTTGATCATTTAATTATTAGTGTAATAATATTTAAATTACACGTTTAAGTTATTATTATATTAATATATTTATAAAATATCTTTTTTACAATATAAATTATTTTGATTTTTGATATATTAAACATATGTAAAAAAGTAATTAATTATAAAAAATAAAATAAAAATTCAAAAGGCATTATTAATTTAAAGTTTAAAAAAAAAATGGTAGACCACGTTTGGATTAAAAATTTTAAAATTCATAAAATTTATTAAAATATATAAAATTAAAAATCTATATTTTTTTATTCCATGAATTTATTTATTTTTACATATTTAGAATAAAAAAAATTAAAAAATTTTAATAATATTTTTATAATAAAAATATAATTTATAAAAATTTTATCTCTTATATGAAATTTTAAAAAATTTTAAAATGAGAGATTATGATGAATTATAAATTTAAATAATTTATTAATTTTTATTAATCAAATAATAAATTTTAATAAAATTCATAAATTTTTAAAAATTTTTAATTTAAATTCTATCAATTTAAATATGACTTAAAGTTTTCTCTTTGTCACGTTGGAGGGAGATGCGTGGGGGAATTGAGGAAAAAAAAGCCTAATGTTTAGTCAGTTATATATTATAAATACTTCACGCAACTCCAAACAATAAAAGCTGACCACAAAAACAGTGAAAGACTAATTTTATGGCGGGAAGATTAACCATTTAAAAAATTTTCAAGAACTCATTACAATTATTAATTTATTATTACATGCCTTTTATTTAAAAATTAGCTTTTCCTTATAAGTAAAATTGATATAATAAGTTAGCTTTTGTTTGTGCCAGAAATTGGCTTCCAGCTTTGGCATCCGACACTAGATTTTGGTAAATGCCTATTTCCAATCTTCAGAGTATCTTTTGCCACCCCACCCCCTTGCACTCTTGACTCTTCTCTAGTATGAGTCGGGTCGGGTAATTCGAGTTTGGCTTCATATTCAACCTATCAAATTTAAATTTTAAAAGAAATTAATTCTACTCTTGAATTGAGTTACATGTATAAAAGTAATTAATAAATTTTTTATATAGAATTCAAATGCCACTTAATATATTTTGGTCATTAATTATAAACTTATCACGTATCAAATGAAATTATTATTCATGAATTTAAAAATTATTTGTCTTGCCTAATAATTTTACAACGAATGATTATATATTTTATTTATTAAATTTAATTCGATAAAATTCACCAAAATAAATTAAAATTCCTATATGATCTTGTAATATTCATAGAGTGACAACAAATGTATATCATTCTGTTTTAAAACTATACTGCTTGTGAAGTTGGGTATGAACTTGCTTCTCATTTTTATGCAAAAGAAGATCATAAATTGGTTAGCTAGAGTCATGAAAGGCTATTATTTAATGATGATGATTGTTATTTATGTAAGCTCTCCCTTGCAAGATTTGTATTCCTTTTCACTTTTTTCTTTTTTAAAGTTGTTGTTAATTAAAAGTATTTCTCTAAATTAAGTTCCATTAATATAATGAGGTTAACAACTAAGAAATGTACAATCTCTTTAGTGTCCCATGTGTTATAACTTTAGTATTAAATTTTATATTGTTTAGGCATAATAATAATTGCATATAAACAAAGTTTGAAATTAATTTGAAATATATTATTTTATTAATTAAAAATTTTGCAAACCATGTGTGATCTACAATTCCCTATTAATTATAATCTTCTGATTCCTCTAATATGGTTGACCAATGAGTCCTAGTATGCATCCACACATTCAAACATATATATATATACTTTCATGTGTAATTATTTATGAAAATACAATATTTATATGTTTTAATTTTTCATATCATATATAATTTAGATTTAATAACATCTATAAAAAATTAGCACCTCCACCTAATTAATTATTTAAAATTATATTTCATTGTCATAAACTATACCAACCAAATATTGATGATGAGGACTAAATAGCCTTTCTAATTTGGAGACTTGCATGATTAATTATTTTAATTTTGATACAATATCAAGAAATTATTATTATTGATTTGATTTGATGATTTGAAAATTGAGGAAAGGGTTAGGTGTTGATATTATGCATGCATGGTTAAGTGAATGAATAAGTCTTGTGTGTGCAAGCTATATATATAGTTTTTTATTTATTATATTTTTGCTTGCGTAATTCATAGAAATTTATTCTTAATTTAATTTGTTACTATATTTTATTATTATTTTTTATATTATATTATAATCAAAGAAAAATCTAAATCTTAATTCAAATAAAATCATAAAATAATTATTTTATTATCTTTTATATCCTAATAAAAGAAAATCTAAGTCCTAAATGAGGCTATAATTTCTTTATATTCATAGTCATTTCACAGTATTAATCTTTCATATTCATTATAAAGATCAATATCTCATAAATCAACCTCTCATATTTAATGTAATATATTTTTTATGATATGTTGTTAATTATTAATTTATTTTTATATTTATACTGACATAGTAAATTTATATGCACTCTAATGATATTTATTTTTTAGATAGATGATAATTCATAATTTATTAGAAAAATTTATTAATTTAATTTAATTTTCATAAAATTTATTAAATTTTAGAATATTTTTATTTATTGTAATACTTAATATTTAATAATGTATAATTACGAGTTCAAAATTTATAATAAAACTACACCTGTACGTAAACAATTAGCGTATATAATATATACGAAAGGAAGAATATGTTAATAGATAAAAATGTTCTTAGTTATTATTATTAATTCTTAAATTATCCCACTATTTTTTTTTTTATTTGTACACTAATTCCATTTTATTCCATATATTGATAGACAAATATATTTACTTATGATAAAGGATTAAAATTTATTAAATTTTATAAAAATAATTCTTTTTATAAATTGTAAGCATTCATCGTAATTTCAAGTTAAGAATTTTAAAATTTAAAGTCAATAAATTTTACAAAATTAAAAAGATTTAAAATCAATAATTTATAGGCATTGTATGTTGTGTCTTATATTTTAATAATTAGTGTTATAAATACATTCTTCACAATTATTATTATTACTCATTACATCCACATTCTTAATTACATGTGTGTGTGTGGATATATATATATATTGTTGATTGAGTATATTACAAGAAACGGCACTACATACAGTTTGCCCAAAGTGTAAAGCAAGTAGTAATCAAATTGGGGAGAATTAAGAGCTATATAAAGAATCTTAAGTTTAATATTAATTTGCAATCATAATATGAATTATAAAAATAACCATTTGCAAATTATGAGATGCAATTGTACATTTTTCCTTCTTTAATAACTCTCTAACTAAAACAGCACCTCATAATTTAGATCATCTTACAATTGACTGTTTTTATAGTTCAAACTATATATAATTTCAATTCAAATAAAATTTGATATTATTATAACGATTAACATAAAATATATATTTAAACAAGTTTTATACTATAAAGTAAACATTTAACTACTGAATTAAAATAGTGGGACTATAAGAATTTCAAGTCCTATTGAGTAAATTAAAATACCTAGCTAGTTATTGGGCTACTCATATTTAATTGCTTATGATAATGATTTTAATTAGTTGGAATTTGGAAATGTTTTGGAATATTTGTATAAAGAAAGAATGTAATGTTCAAAAATTAGTTGGTCATTTCATTAATTGAAATTGTGAAGTAATTCCTTTTTTTTTCTTTTCCTAAATTAAATGATGATTTTCCTTATTTCTGTTTTTAAATATCTATAGTTATCATTAAATTAAATTAATTTATACATTTTTATCTGTGTAATTTTTTTTAACCCATTTCACATTTATGAATATCTACATGTAAACAAAATTTTTGAAACAGAATTTATTTTAAATGTTTTAATTTAATGGTAAAATAAAAATATTTTAAAAATAAATATCAAAATTTGAATTTTATCAATAAAATTAACGTTAAAAAAAATGATGGAACTATTAGAAATCTAGGATAGTACATGTTGATGTAAATTATATTGCATGAATTATTAATAAGATGTGATTTAAATAATAAAACACATTTATATTTTATAACGATATCTCAAAATCGATTCGTTAAGAATGTATATATTAGAATGAGTAATCATGAATTTTAAAATATGATTTAATTTTATTTTTTGTAAAACGGATATGAGAATATCCATGGTTAAAAAAAAATTACATGGCATGGCAAGCCATTGAATTAGAAGTAATTGTCATAATGCCAAACTCATTATTAAACTAATCAACAGAATTAACTCAATCAATAAACAATCAATTCATGTATTAGGGTAAACTTACTAATTGGGAATTTTTTTAACCTGGTGTCAGCACCATTATAAAATATTCAAATAATTATGCTAGTTAGGATAAATTACTAATTAATTTTACTTTTCCATTAGAGGCCTAGAGCATGGACCCTAAATTCAACAAGAAGTGGTGTTGTGGTCCAAACAAGATTGGTCACTAATTTTGATCATGTTCTTAGCTTAAAGTGAGAGAAAACATGGGCATGTCTAATTAAATTATTAGCCTATCAAATTAGAAACTTAATTATTACATTAAATAGAATTCTAATAGAATAGAATACCAATGTCCATGTCTATGTTTATTAAGTTGCTCATCTCATAAAATTCTTGTGGAAGAGTCTAAAAAAGTAGACAACTAGTTCATCACAAATTTCACTTTGGATTACAAATGCAATATAATACAAAATCTATCAAATTTATCAAAATTAGTACACTTCACAAAATTGATTTGAGTACAATAAAAATTAATAACAAGATTTGTTTTAACTTTTTTAGGAAAAATCTTTATTGGAATCTATACAATTTTCACTGCAAAATATCAAAAAATATCTTTAAATAATTGTATTTAATTTTAATTGTTACAATCTTACTATTTTTTGAGAAAATTTCTTTAAATAATTGTATTTAATTTTAATTATTATAATCTTGCTATTTTTTGAGAAAATTTCTTAATAATTTAAAATTTTAGAGAAAATAACTATAAAACCCTCAAAATATGTTAAAATTAGTTTTTAAATTTTTACTATTTTAAGTTTAATATTTTTTTTTGAAATAATTTTAACATGAATTTGAAAAATTAAAATATTTTATAACATAATAATTCAAAACTTAAAATACATTATGATTTAAATTTGTATTAATTAAAATCATAAAATTTAAAATATCAAGAATTAAAAAAAATAAAAAAATTATAATTTTATAATAATTTATCCTAAAATTTGCAATTTTCTTTTAACAAAATTACTTTTCAATCATTTTACATATAATATAACCATTTTTTTTAAGCCTTACTCTACATGTATTTGCTAATAATACAAACCCTCAAAATATTTTTTAATTAAAAAATATATTAATAACTACTTTAGGAGAACTCATTAATTATAATTAATAGTAAGTAATTAAAGATGACAAAAAAAAAATCATCTTTAATTATAAATTTTTATCTTTATACTATAAAATATGATAAAATAAATGTATCATGAAATAGAAATGCATTATTAAAAAGGAATTTGAGGTTTTAGGATATCATCATTGATTAGAAGCAATTTCAAACTGTTCACATTGCTTTGCTCTAATTTTACCACGCGCTGCATTGGCGAGTGGATGTGTATATATATATATATATATATATATGTACGTGTTGAATCAAAACGCAAGTTATATTGGCCATTACAATTAATAAAATGAGAACCGACCGTCTTGGGAGTGTCAAAAGGAATCTTTGTGTTTTAAAAGCCCAAAGAAAGTCCATTTTTAGAACCAGCCAAACAGACCTTTAACCTTTATAACATTTTTTTTTTAATAAAATCAAATATAGCAACAAAAAGAAAAAAAAATGTAAAAAAAAAAAAAAAATTATAAAATTCATTAGATGAAGCTTAAGGTTAGCTCTGAATCAGCAGCATGGAGTGAGGCCAAAATTGTGGGTCCCAAAGCCATTCAAAGTAGGTCCTATTTTCTCTGCCCAGTTGAGTGCTTAAAAGCAGCTGCAAAGCACCTTCATTTTTATGCTATAAGCTGTTAATCCCACACATTTTTCTGTTTACTAGTAAAAAACTAGTTAAAGCTTGTAACTCTCTCTCTCTCTCTGACTTTAGACAAAGAAACACACACCAGCTGTTTTCTTTGTTTGTCTCTCTATTTTCTTTCTCCGTGCTTGCTATAGCTAAAGCTTTCTCTCTCTAGATAAAGAAGCATAGAATAAAGTGTGAACAGAGAGAAAGAGTAAAGGGCTTTGCTTTGGAGGGTCATGGTCATGGCCATGAATAAGCTTGCAATGTGCAAAAATGTGTTAGCAGTTCTGTTGTTCTTGGTGGGTTTATTGGTTTTTTCGGTTAGTGGTTCTGTTTCTTATGATTCTAAGGCTA
This sequence comes from Aleurites moluccanus, assembly GCA_948193065.1. Classification (NCBI taxonomy): domain Eukaryota; kingdom Viridiplantae; phylum Streptophyta; class Magnoliopsida; order Malpighiales; family Euphorbiaceae; genus Aleurites; species Aleurites moluccanus. The sequence continues at coordinate 8,251 of CANXYC010860880.1, read as the reverse complement.
TCACCATTAATGGCCAAAGAAGGATCCTCATTTCTGGATCCATTCACTATCCAAGAAGCTCTCCTGAGGTATTTTCCCAAATGTGCTTCATGGGTTTCTTTTCTTTCATTATCTTTCTCTCTTTCTTTCCTAAGTCATCTTTAAGCTTTTCTTCAAATGGTTACCTCTAAGTTTTTTTCTTATATCTGTAATTTTGGGTTTATTTTTGGCCATTAATTAATGGGATTTTGCTGGGATATGGCAGATGTGGCCAGATCTTATACAGAAGGCAAAGGAAGGAGGATTGGATGTGATTCAGACATATGTTTTTTGGAATGGCCATGAACCTTCACCTGGAAAAGTAATTAAAAATTGAAAACTTTTTTTTAATTTTTGTTTCAATGTTTTCACTCACTGGAGAAATATTTCTAACTTTTATATGTGATTGGCTGCTATAGTATTATTTTGAGGGGAACTATGATCTGGTCAAGTTTATCAAGTTAGTGAAGCAAGCAGGTCTTTATGTTCATCTCAGGATTGGACCTTATGTCTGTGCTGAGTGGAACTTTGGGTAACACACCAACACTTAAAGCTTAAATATTAACTTCCTAAAAACAGGAAGAAAAGTTCTATTAGATATGAAGTTCGGTGAATTTTTGCTAAATATTCTGTTGTAATTTTCAGGGGTTTCCCAGTTTGGCTCAAGTACATTCCAGGAATCAATTTCAGAACAGATAATGGCCCTTTCAAGGTAAGGCACATTTGACGATTCATTTTGCATGTATTTTTTTTTTTTTTTTAAATTCCCCTATCACATTGATTTGATGTATTCTATTTAAGTAATTTGGATTCTAAATTCTCTACAATGAAGGCTGAAATGCAAAAATTCACTACAAAGATTGTCAACATGATGAAAGCAGAAGGGTTATTTGAGTCTCAAGGTGGTCCAATAATTTTATCCCAGGTACTCCCCATCTTATTGGTTTTTTCCTTAAAATCCACTAATTAGTTGTATAATTTTTCAATTGAATTTAAAACATATATATGTTCTTTATATTTTCATCTATTTGATATAATAAGTTTTTAAAAAGGAAGTGCCTTTCTTTCTCCATGATTGTCTGACAGATTGAAAATGAATATGGACCCATGGAGTATGAACTTGGTGCACCTGGTCAAGCTTACTCCAAATGGGCAGCAAAAATGGCTGTAGGTCTTGGCACTGGCGTCCCATGGGTCATGTGCAAGCAAGATGATGCCCCAGATCCTGTTGTAAGTTCTCAGCTGATCTTATTTTGCCTTTTAGCATCATCTTTTTTACTTTTTCTTCTCATGTTCATATCTAATTCTTTATGGTCCTCATGTTACGTGTCCCTCATTTCCTTAGTGGGGTTGATGGTTAACAGTTTGCTACCACTTTTTTGGGTCATGGAGGAAATGAATTATTATTCCTCATTTCACATGGCTGATTCAGCTTTGATCCTTCTCATTCCTATCTGTTGCAATTTGTCTTTTTTTAATTCTCTTTCTGTCGTTGAAGTTTTTGTAATGTTTTTTAATTCTCTCTTTGAAGTTTTTTTAATGGTTGAACTGATGACCTTGTCTTCTTTAATTATAAATCCACCAATTTCAACTTCCATGGTGTACGGCGCTTTTCTTTTCTTGGAGATGCACGAGAAGCAATATTATTTCTAATCCATTCTTTGGAATCATATGGTCTTGTCATTGGCTTATTGTACCAAGTGATTTGTTCTTTCAGCTTCATTCCTTTAAGTGGCTATTGATCTTTTATTTTCCATGTTGTCTCAATAGATTAACACCTGCAATGGTTTCTATTGCGACTATTTCTCTCCAAACAAGCCCTACAAACCCAAGATGTGGACTGAAGCCTGGACCGGCTGGTAAATTGGATACTTCTTGCCTTGGAATCATTTTCTATATATCCATCATTCATACAAGAAATACAGTTTCATAGCAGACTACTATAGTTGATTAACATTTTTTTATTTTTTTTTTAAATTTTCCCTTCTGCCTACAGGTTTACTGAATTTGGTGGTGCAGTTCCTTACAGACCAGCTGAAGATTTGGCATTTTCAGTTGCAAGGTTTATACAGAAAGGAGGATCGTTCATAAATTACTATATGGTAATATAATAGTTTCTATAATTCATCAAAGGTGTTGCTTCATGGATTAGTTTTTCCAAGCCTTATATAATTGTTTTTGTAATTTAGTATCATGGTGGAACAAATTTTGGGCGAACAGCTGGTGGTCCTTTCATTGCTACCAGTTATGATTATGATGCTCCTCTTGATGAATATGGTATGCACAAAGCATTGTTAATTTAAGACATTGTTTCTTTCTTGATGTTGTTTATCTATTATCTGGTGCATGGTTTTAAGTAGGAATTCATAGTTATGTCCTATGTCTTTTAGCATTCATATTTAGAGAAGGTAGGTTGTGCTAGCCATATTGTCATTAACAACCATCTTCCCCATCTGTGGAATGGGTGTTGCTGGCACTTCACCATGAAGCAAGGGCAGCTCATTAGTTCATATTCTGTTTCTGCTTAACCAATGGCTATGTCCCTGTTTATCCTAATATGATATTTCTAATTCGTGATATTATGGCAATTAAAATGACTATCAAGTCCCATCATTTGATCTGTGATGAAGAATTGCTTGAGACTCTAAGCTAAAGGTCATGCTGATGATGATTGGCTATCAGCCTTTTTCAAGTTTTTCTCTATGAACTTTTGATCGTTGAAGTCATCTTCCCTTTTGTCAAGATTTTGATGGTTTGATAACAGTTAAGCATCCTAACTGATAGCATTCCGTCCATTTACATGTATGATGTATCCCACTGTACGGTGGGTCCTCTGAGTCAAACAATAAATTTATGATTGATACATATTATGGATAAGGAATGATAAAGCTATTATTGTTACTTTTTAAAAAATAAAATGTTGTCATTATTAAACAAGCTTTTAAAACTTTTCCATTATATTCCTCCTCAGTATTACTCTAGAATCTTCTCTAATAGTCATGATCTGATATATAGATTGTTAATTTGTTTTTCATCTATATGAAGGATTAGATTACATTTCTTTATGCAGGACTTGTGAGGCAACCTAAATGGGGCCATTTAAAGGATTTGCACAGAGCAATTAAGTTGTGTGAACCGGCTTTAGTGTCTGGGAGTCCAACTGTGATGCCACTTGGAAATTATCAAGAGGTCAAATATAATTCTTGAATGATAATGAAATATGCTTATTTAAAGGGTTATGTACCTAAATTTTACACCTTTCTATTATCATTTATATACAGGCTCATATATTTAAATCAAGCTCTGGAGCTTGTGCTGCATTCCTTGCAAATTACAATCAGAGGTCCTTTGCGAAAGTGGCTTTTGGGAACATGCATTACAATTTACCTCCATGGTCTATCAGCATTCTTCCAGACTGCAAGAACACCGTTTACAACACTGCAAGGGTCATAATTTATTTTCTAAAAGTTCTAGAAAGTTTCTAGTTCAAACATATGTTATTTCTTTGGTTTTTCTAAACTAATGTCCCCGTGCAGATTGGTGCACAAAGTGCACGAATGAAAATGACTGCTGTTCCTATGCATGGAGGATTCTCGTGGCAGGCATACAGTGAAGATACATCCTCAGAAGGTGACCATACATTCACAATGGTTGGGTTGCTGGAACAGATAAATACAACTAGAGATGTGTCGGACTATTTGTGGTATACAACAGAGTGAGTATTATAACCAAGCAAGATTTCCCTTTTGTGTTCAGTTTGCTTTATGGTGTTAAACTCCCAAGCTCTTGGTAGTCATTGTTTCACTGTAGATTCTCATCCTTCTCACATGCTCTTTTCCATCTGCAGTGTTCATATCAATCCCAATGAAGGCTTTCTGAAGAGCGGAAAGTATCCAGTTCTTACTGTTCTATCAGCTGGCCATGCTTTGCATGTTTTTGTCAATGATGAATTATCAGGTGAGATTTTTGTTTTACGGCTTGTATTATCCATATCCTTCTATCATATTATGAAAAGAAAAAAGCTCAAGTTTGCCACATAACCTGTTCCAGAAATATGTAATGGTGATGAACTGATTTATGATGTTTTGGTCATGCTACTTTAATAGAATGGATGATTTCTTAGTGTTAGGCTCTCTCAGCTATCCAACAATCCTTCTTCGAAAATGGAACATGGTCAAGTAATTTACATGCCTTTTAAATGTGAAGGTGCACTTAGAGAAGTTTATATGCCAATCTTCCTTGGTGTTGCTTTCTTGCACTATCTAAAATAACTTTGTTGACTCGCAGCTTTTTGCTTGTAGTTCGACGACTTAAAATTTCCTGACCTATTGCATCAATTTTCTTAATCTTGAGCAGGAACTGCATATGGAAGTCTAGAATCCCCAAAGTTGACATTTAGTCAAGGTGTCAAAATGAGAGCTGGTTTCAACAAAATTTCTCTTCTCAGTATTGCTGTTGGTCTCCCGGTTCGCCTCTCTCTCTCTCTCTCTCTCTCTCTCTCTCTCTCTGTCACTCTCACTCATGATTGTACATGCGAGTAGTGTCCAAAGTATTTTCAACTTATCACTGCTTTTTCTTTTTGCTGCTTTTGATGTTGGTGTAGAATGTTGGTCCACACTTTGAGACATGGAATGCTGGTATCCTTGGCCCAGTGACACTGAATGGTCTTAATGAAGGAAGGAGGGACCTGTCTTGGCAGAAGTGGTCCTACAAGGTTTGTCTTTAAATATTTATCATATTTTTTATTGATGCACTGGTATCCAAGGGACTCATTGGTTTGCTTGCTACCAATCAGATTGGTCTAAATGGAGAAGCATTGAGTCTTCATTCACTCAGCGGGAGTTCATCAGTCGAGTGGACACAGGGGTCATTCGTGTCTCGAAGACAGCCACTTATGTGGTACAAAGTGAGTATCAAAAACTTAACTTTAAATATATGTCAATAGGTTTTAAAAATGTTTCACTTGGTGTTGCATCAACACATGATTCTGGTGCTTTTGACATTTTCAAAAGAAGAGTGCATTTTCCCATTAAAAAGCCGCCAAAACGAACATTCAATCATTTTTTCTTTCTTCTCCAAAAATTATAGAATGATTCTTATTTTTAACTGAAAAGGATCCACGTTATCCCCCCTTTGATGGCTAGGGTGAGCTATGGCTCCAATAACATGCTTTTCTTTAAAGAAAACAGATTTAGTGAATGAATTTTAATCATCGAGATTAGAGCATGGTCTCCAAGCACATTCTTTTAAGCAGCATTTGCCAGAGCTTCTATGTCTAGAACTAACATCCTAATGTCACATTTCCAGACCACTTTCAATGCTCCAGCTGGAAATTCTCCATTGGCTTTAGATATGGGTAGCATGGGTAAAGGTCAAGTATGGATAAATGGACGGAGCGTTGGACGTTACTGGCCTGCATATAAGGCAACAGGTTCTTGTGGTTTCTGTAATTATGCTGGAACATATAATGAGAAGAAATGCTTAACTAACTGTGGGGAGGCTTCCCAGAGATGGTAAAGAAAAAATTAACTTGGCCTTTTAGAGTCATTTGTATATGTGAAATTCTTGAAAAACTGACCATTTATTTATTATTTCTCAGGTACCATGTCCCTCGTTCATGGCTAAACCCAATAGGGAACTTGTTGGTTGTGTTTGAAGAATGGGGTGGAGACCCGAATGGGATTTCTTTTGTTAGAAGAGAAGTAGACAGTGTATGTGCTGATATTTATGAGTGGCAGCCAACTTTAATGAACTACATGATGCAAGCCTCCGGTAAAGTCAATAAGCCCTTGAGGCCTAAAGCCCATTTGCAGTGTGGCCCTGGGCAGAAAATTTCATCAATTAAGTTTGCTAGCTTCGGAACGCCAGAAGGGGCTTGCGGAGGTTATCGACAGGGGAGCTGTCATGCCTTTCACTCTTATGATGCTTTTAACAGGGTACGCTAGTCTCCATTTACCATCTTTCATGCAGTAGGATAATCATTTTTAACTGCAATTCAGCAACAAGGACATGGTTGTTCTTTGGCTGGTAGAACATCCTAGTCATTTCACCAACTTTGAGGAAAAGGTTTCTTAGTTCTGACCAGCAAGTGTCTTTACTAGAAGACAGTCCAAACTGAGGCCTTAAGGCTTCTACAGAATATGCCAATCATTTCCTGCATGGTTTTTCTTTTTCAGTATTTTGATGATGTTCTGAACTTGGCTTGGCATCACCTAGTTGATCATCCATAATTAGTTCTCAATATCATCTAATGCCAGGTTAAGTATTGAAAACATGAGCATCAGAAGTCACATTTATTGGTTAATTGCACTTCAGCTTGGCTCATTATTTGTGTTTAATATTTGAACCATTGTTCTTTGCTTCACCTGTTTTTCTCATTCTTTATGAAGTCTGATGCATGGTTTTATTCTTGCAGCTTTGTGTTGGGCAGAACTGGTGCTCAGTGACTGTAGCACCTGAAATGTTCGGCGGAGATCCATGTCCAAATGTCATGAAAAAATTAGCTGTGGAGGCCTTTTGCAACTGATGACTCTTCAATACGTGGAGCAAATGAAATAAAGAAGGTTTCTGATTTATTTTATAACACTCCGAAACAGTAACTTAAGTATATTATTTTTGGATAAATTAAGCCTCATAGCCACCACAAACACCATCATTTATTCGGCTTTTACAAGGTGAAGTTGTACAAATATACAGCACACCTTCTGTTTGAAAGCCCAGATAGATTGTGAAATTGATTGCAGATAAGCTTCATGATGTATATAAGCTAGCCAGTGTTTAATGTTCATGCTCTGCATGCTGCGCACAAGCGAAGCCTCGGGTTCGCCAGAAGCACGTTGAGACGAAGCTAATTGAGTCCATGTGCAAATTTCATAGTTTTAGAATATGAATATGGAAAACCTCTGGTTTCCAGTTATCTTATATTACATATAAATTTATTAATACATGTCAATTTCTTGGGAAGCAATTTCTTCATTGCTTTGTTTTTGTAAGAAATTTTATTGAGGACTAAAGAAAAGATACTAAGCTTATCTACTGTTATGGTCAATTTCAAAGCTTTGTTCTGCACATTTCTTGAGCTGATGTTTTATTCTTCTAAGCATGCTTTGAATTTGCATCCATCTCATACAATGAAGTTGAATTTAACTACAAGTCAAGAAAATATCTGTTGGAGATGGCCCTTTAGCAATCGTTATGATAATAATAACCTATGGCAATAGGAAAATAGATAAAGACATTACTATTACTCAAGTTTGGATTCTATGTTCTATTTAGTGTTTCATTTTATATGTCAGTTAAAATATTTTGAAAAAAAATGATATTTTGAAAAAAATGATGTGATGTATAAACATATGATAAATGATTTGAATTGCTATTACTCAATGATATATGTTTGTCTTTTTAATAAAATAAATAAATAAAGATCTAATATAAAATATTTAGATCTAATATAAAAATTTTAAATATTTAAAAAAAAAAATTATAATTGTATCTATTTAATTAAAATTAAAATGAAAAACAACTAATTAGACCTTGATAATCTACTCAAAATTATTTAGGATAAAAATAAAAAAATCATATAATCAATATTAATTAATTTTAAAAGTAATATTAAACGTGGAGTTAAGTATCATTAAATTCAACCCTATTATAATATTTATTATGTATAAATTATTGTTATGTATTTTTGGGAGAAAGACAAATGTGGAAAGCCTTTGATTTCCTGTTGTTTTATATAAATATAACTTCAATGAAAACCAATTCCTCACTGATTTGTTCTTGTAAAAAAGTTGTTGAGGTTTGAAGAAAAAAAAAAAAGACTCAACTGTATAATTTAATTGATTAGGATTGAATTTATCAATAATGATGTACTATAATATTTGTGAACTAATCACTGTATTTCTTTTATTGTTACCAATTCTTATCCTTACAAACTACAAAGGTCTATTAAAACCTATCCCTTTGAGTATGTAATTAAAGGTTGATTAACATTAAACTATCATTAGTTAGGGTCAGCTTTTTAAACGAATTTCTGTTTTTTTTTTTTTTTTTTTTTTTTTTTGTTTTTGGATTTTAAGTTTTTTTTTTTAATTTTTAATTTTTTTTAAAATTTTAAAATTATTTAAAATTAAAAATATAAAAGTTAAATTAAAATAAAAAAAAAAAAAAAAAAAAAAAAAAAAAAAAAAACAGAAATTCGTTTAAAAAGCTGACCCTAACTAATGATAGTTTA